>RJWJ010029923.1:0-20271 GCA_004363605.1 Indri indri | reverse complement strand
GTGCACACAGTCTCACACAAGTGCACACCCATGTACACACTCATTCACGCACACATGCACACTCAGATGCTTGCGTACACTCTCACATACACGCTTGCACTCTCATGCACACTCAGACATCAGACACCCACTCTCGTGTACTCCTTCAGATACTCTCACACTTGCCCACACTCTGGCACCCATGCTTGCATGCACACTCAGACACACACACACACACACACACACACACACACTCTCCTCTGTTTCTTGCATGGTCAGCAAACCACCCTGGGCACTCCCATGTGATCTGGGGCCATTCCAATCACCCTTGCCAGCAGCCCCTAAGCAGAAGGAAGCCCGAGAGTTGATGAGCCTCGGCTGCTCGCACACAGACCTGCCTCTGTCGCAGCCCACATGAGGCACCTCAGAGCAGCAGACCTGACACCACCGGGTTCCAAATGCAGTGTCACCTCTCCAGTGGCTTCCTGGACAACACCTCCTTTAACACCCCGGCTTCCAGTCCCACGTGGTCTAGAGCCCCCTCGGCCCCCACCGTGCCTGGTGCCTGGGGACAGGCAGTCCTTTCATCAACCCCCAGAGCGCCGCACGCCAGAGGCAGTTGGGAGAATCACCAGGGGGAAACAATCCCGGAGGCCACGTGGGTTTTCCATCCCGGCAGCCTGCGCCCAGCATCTCAGTGTCCTTCCTGCCACCCTTTGTCGAGCCCCAGTAGGTCCCATCTCTGGGCGGGGGTGGGGGCTCAGATCAGGAAACAGTGGGTTTGGGGGCTCTGCCTGCCTTCCTGTCTCCTGTCCCCCAGCCGAAGCTCACTTAGCTGGGCCTCAGACCCCCCAGTCACAAAAGGAGGATTAATATCACATCCCGCAAGCCGACTTTCCGTGCTAGTGCCTGCCCTGGGTGGGGGTCTTCGGTCTGTGCAATTATTCCAGCCACACCCCCTCCCTCTCCAGACTCCAAGCCCAGCTCCCTGAGCAGGGCACAGGGCCCACTGAGCCCCCAGCCAGGCATCGCAGGTGCTGCCCTTGCACGTGCATTGTGGGGTACCTCCCGTGTCTGAATGCAAGGTGCCGTGGGAGTTAAACAAAGAAGGAAAATGCACAGGCTTCAGTTGTTGTTTCTATTATTATTGTTCTTGTTGTTACTAGAAGTGGCCTCTGCTTCCAGCGGGGAGAGACACACGTGTGAGCTCACCACCCTGCCATGCGCGATGCGTGTTGCCGGCACTTCCCAGGGGCAGAGAGCTGGGAGCTGAATTTCTCCCTGTAAAGCTCCTTGCTGGGAGTTCCACACCCAGGTTTTGTTATTCAAATGCCAGCGACACCTGCTGAAGGGTGTGTCTCAGAAAGTGCTGAATGGTGTGTGACAGCTCCGCAGAACCAAGCCTCCTGACACCTCAGCCCACAGGCGGCAAACGGCAGGCAGATGCCTGGTGCCCCCGTGGTGTTGGGGGATTCTGGTCTCAGTGACTGTACCAGTGCCATTATCCCACAAGGGGTCCCCCCTGCAGTGCGAGCTGCTTCTGCCCACCTGGACCCCAGTGCCAGTAACCAGCGGGCTGTGCTGTGACGTGCCCTGGAAGCCCCTTTCGCTGACGCTCTAACTGCTGCCAGCTGGTGGCTCTCTGCCCAGCGGCTGGCACCAGCTTTGCAAGATACGGGTCTGTCCATCACCCCGAGGCTCCAGGCAGCCAGCCTGGAGGAAAACAACAGGAGCCAGAGCCACAGGCTCAGTGACAATTATCTTGTCACTGCCGGAGCCGCAGACTTATGAATGGCCCCTTTGCTGGAGCAGAGCTGGCTGCCGAGAGGTCCAGAGGCAGCCTCTGATGCGAGGTTTGCAGCCGGGCCGCAAGATAAATCACTCCCTCACCAGCCTCCAGAGAGCTGAAACTCCTCAAATAGGCGGCCTCGTGTGTTTATTTGTTAAAATAAAAATGCCCCGAGCACCCGTCCATGGAGTCGCGTTCCCCACTGGGGAAGGAGGGAGGCAGCTCTCTGGGCATCACCTGGTGGGACTCGTGATGACGTCACCACCTCTGGCTCACTGGGGGACTTCAGGACAGTCCACAGATATGATTTGAGCATCCACCACATGCCAAGGAGCGTCCCACCCCTTGGGGCTGCAATGGCAAACGAGCCAAAGCCCCTTAGCTCAGGAAGCTCACATTCCAGCTGGGGCTGAGGAGGGAAAACAAACCAATGTACAGCAAGGCAGTGTCAGGTCCCGGTAAGAGCCCAGGTGAAAATGAAAGAGGGAGGCGAGGCAGGTAGGAAGGGCTTCCCAAAGGAGGGAGGACCAACTGTGTGGAGACTTGAGGGAAGAACATTCCAGAAAGATGGAATGGTTAGTGCCAAGTAGAAGTGAGGTTGACGGTGCTTGGGGAGTAGACAGGAGTGGCCTGAGGGAGGGAGGGGGCAGGAGGTGGGTGAGGCGGCGGGCAGAGGTGGGTGGCGAGGGGCTTGTGGCTCAGGAAAATGGCCTGCGTTTCCTCGGGGTCACCCTGGTGACAGGTGGAGACATGCTGAGGGGGCCCCAGAGGTGGGTGGACGTGGGAGGCCAGAGGGAGGGCTTGTACAGCTGCCACGCGTGACGTGGTGGGGACACGGACTACGGCGGCATGTGCTGCAGGAGGCTACAGCAAGGCTCATGAGTTACCTCTCGGTTTGTGTGGGTCAGAAGTCCGGGCTCGGCCCGGCTGGGTCCTGTGCAGGCTTCGATCCCAGGGCTGGGGTCTCCTCTGAATGCTCGACTGGGGAAGGATCCAATTCCTTGCTCGCTCCGGCTTCTGGCAGAATTCAGCTCCTCAGGGCTGTTGGATGGAACGCTGCAGGGTTCTTGGTGTTTTGTTTTGCTGGTTAGACCTGGGCTGGGGGCTGCCCTCAACCACTGGATGCAGCCGCAGTCCCCTGCCACAGGGGCACCCAGGCAAGCCCACGTGCTCCTTCACAGCCAACAAGGGTGCGAGGACTCCAGCCAAGCGAGGGCCCCAGCCTTGGGTGACATCCTCATGTATCCATGTACCTGGGACCAGATGCACCTGTTACCTTTGCCAGATGCTATCAGCCAGGGGCAGCCCCAGGCCCAGCCCTCCCCTCTGGGTGTGAACACCAGCAGGGGTGGGCGCAGGGCCTTAGGGTCTGCCACCTCAGTGGCATCAGTGGCTATGGTGAAAAGTGGACACTTCTGCTAAATATTTTGAAACTCCTACCAGAAACAGCACATCACGATCCCCACTTAGTGCGTGAGAAGTAACGTTTCGCCCTGTTTGTGGCAAATGATGATTAATTTTTATCCACTAAATCACTAGGTACCAAGACGGGGGGAGATAGAAGCTCGGTAGACAGGATTTTAAGATAAGTTAAAGGAGCTGCCAGAAGAGGCTGGATGTCCTGTGTTACGAGAGGCAATGTCACCTGTTCCTGACATCTGTGGCCGGGTCACAAACCGCCCCAAGTTTGCTGGCTCAAAACGCTGACGTTCACTTTACCTACTACTCGGAGCAGCGGCATCTGCCGGGTGGGCCCAGAGGCTGGGTCTGGGTCTGGGGGCCGGGCACTCACACACAAGTGCCACTGGGACCGTAGCAGGGGCTGCTGGCCAGAGGACTGACACGTGTCCTCTTGGTGTGGCCTGGTTCCCACACATGGCAGCTGGGTTCCAGGTGTGAACACCCAAGACAGACACTTTAATGACCCATCCTGGAAACAGCGCAGGGTGATTTCTGCAGCATTTGCTTTGTTGGAACCAGTCACTAAGCAGCCCAGTCCACGGGGAGGGAGATTAGAATCCGCCCTCGCATGGGAGGTGGGTCGAAGGATGTGCAGCCCTGTTTTGAAATGACCACACCGTCTGAAAGCATACGCTGGCTCGAAAGCAACGTGCAGGTGAGGACTCCTGAAATTCAGGCCATTATTTCCAGCCTTGGTGACCGATCGAAAGAGAAAAGTCGGGCTCCCCCTTGTTGGCCCCCAGGGGTAAGGGGCAGGCATCAGCTTCAAAGTTGTCCCCTCACTCAGCTGCAGGGGGAGGGGATATCTTGTGGTTTCCTGGGCCTCAGTTAGTTCATCTGTAAAAGGGGACAATAACTTCTCATCTACATATTTCAAGAGAGGTCTTAGAAAAATATCAAGTGTCATGGCAGATTTGAGCTACTACGGCTGTCGCACGGGATGGTGAAGGCAGGTAGTGGCGGCTGGACCCAGATCCCGTCAGCCCCCGGCAGCCCCACAGAGACTCAGAGCCTCCTCGGCTGGGTCCCGCCATGGGCTCCTCTCCCGCCAGAGTCCCCCAGGAGCAAGAGGGCACAGGCGCCCTCCACACCTCACCACAGCTGTTCCAACACCCAATTTTAAGCTAATCCCAACAACAAATCTCACTCATACCGAGTATGCGCCTACATGGGCCAAACACTGCTCCAGATGTCGACCACACCAAGCCAAATTCCCTTCCTCTGCGGAGCTCGAGTTCAAGAACCGGAACCTTCTAGCAACCGACGAACCAGGTGTTCGCGCTTTGGAGTTAAGACCTTTAGGAAACTTGGCAACATTTTTTCACTTTTCGTCTGGATACTGTCACAATCTGTGGGGAGGCCAAATGATACAAAACATGATGTCTTTTTGGGCGAGGTAAAAGTTTCGGAGAAAGCGGCGACGGTTGCTTAACGCGGTGAGTGTGGTTAATGTCGCTGACTGGTACATTAAAAATGGTCACGATTGTAAACTTTGTGGTACATATATTCACCCCGGTTTTTTAAAGGTTAACAATGTATTAATAATGTATCAAAACTCATTGAATGTCATACTTTAAATGAGTGACTTGTACAGTATCTGAATTTATATCTCAATACCATTTTTAAAAATAAATACATAAATATTTTAAAAGATGCCTTTAAAATTTAAAAAAATATAGCATAGCCCAGATGGTAAGATAAAACTCTATCAACCGTCCTGGATATTTCCATAATGGATGTTCTGCTCTTTACTAATGCTTGCTCCTCTTAGCCAAGCTTTTGCTCAACAGAAAATCAGACACGCCAGACACGCGCTCTGGGCCAAGCTCGGCGTCTTGCAGGAGAAACTTCTGGCCGGTTGATTCACAATCAATTTCATCCCCACCGACATGCGAGAAGCTCAGACGGGCTGTAGGAATCAACCGGTCTTGGAAGTAACCCAATATCCCGTGGACTGCGTCACTCCGCCCTACCTGCTCCCTCCGTACCAGTTAACATAATCCGATCTTTCATAATCCTGGAATTTACATGTTCAAGGCAAAAATCCTCACAGCAGAGACACTTAGTCCAGCAGATAAATGACCCAGTTTGCTCATTATGGACAAATATCCACATGGGCTGTTGATTCAACCAACTATTCAAGGAAATCGAACCCGGATCCCAACAAAGGTGAACCGTGCACAAATCAAAATGCGGGCTGGGTGGGATCGGCTTCGACACCACGAGGAAGTGGAGATAGGAAGGGAGCCGGGGTCAGCCTCCCCAAAAGGAGCCGCCCAGTCTCGGTTTGGTTTCAATTAGCGTTAGGAGCGATTTTTTTCTTCTGTTGGCCTGTGCAGAGGTAGAATTGCCGTGGCAACTGGCATTTCACATAATTGGCGCTGATGGTCACCGAATCCACAGGGCTGAGACCGACACCCCGAGTGCTGCTGATTTAGGTGAAATCGAACAGCTTGGATGTGACCACAAACCCAGCTGAAATGTGCGTGCCCCAGAATGGGGTGGTTTGCAGCTGAGCAGGACAGAGACTCCACTGTGCTCCAATCAGGACCCGGTCCAAACCCAATCTGGGTGTCCTGCTGCCCGCGGGGCTCTAGGATGCAGATTCTGAGGCTGGGGACACTCTATAGCACCCCCATCTCCAGCCACCACTAGCTGATGGGGCCTCCTGGCAGCCACCCAGGCCACTGTGTGTTCCAGGGCTAAGGGCTCTGGGATTGCGCAGAGGGCACAAGGCCAAAGGACAGTGAATTTATTGAAACCAGCAAAATAACTGAAAATTCTCAGTGCGCAGAGTGTGCCTGGCCAATGGCCTCTGTGAGGGGCCACCTTGGCCCCAAACCCAGTCGATGCACTCCATGCTGGCCCCGTTGGAGACACATGATGAGTGTGGATGACCAGGGATAATGGTGACAATAGCATCCCTGTTGAAGGACCTAGGACTGCAGATGCTATTAGTTTAACTGGGTCTCATTTCTCCCTGGCATTTGGGGAAGAGCCTGTCTTGAACATCTGTGTCCACCTGCCAGCCACACATGGCCACTACACAAACTGCATTCGTGTGAGATCGTCAGTCAGGAGGGAGTGAGGCCCGGTGCGTGCTCAGAAGCAGGGGGCCTGATGCGGAGGCAGAGGTCATGGGAGGCTTCCTGGAGGAGGCGATACCAGAGCAGAATGCTTAAGGAAGCCCAGAAACCCTCCAAGACCAGGGAAGGGGGTGCAGCCAGAAGGAACAGGGGTGCAAAGGTGCAAGGAGGGAAACCGCCAGGAGCCTGCTGGGAGCTCCTAGCTCCCCAGGGTGGTGTCCACACAAGGGGGACAAGTGGGGAGTTGGGGGCAGCCTGGGGGCTGGGCTTGGAGGTGGGACTCAGTCCTGTAGGCAGCAGGCCCTGGAGGGGCTCCAATGTGTCGGTGCGTGCTTAGGGGTGGGCATCAGAAACCTGGATCCCTTGGCCTCTGGAAGGAGGGTTGGGAGAGAGTGTGGCAGAGGGAGACTAGTCCGGAAGCTGTGGCGGTAAACCAGGCATGAAACAGGAGGGTTGAGGCAGACGGCAGCCGTGGGGACAGACAACAGGGACAGGCGCGAGGTGGATTTAGGAAGAAATCAAGAGCTCTGCTTCCGGCTGAGCTCAGCCACTCATTCATTTACTCTTGTCCCTCCTGGAGGTCCTCCCTGGGAGGTCACCTCGGCCCCTCTCCCAGTGGCCACACTCCTGCCTGACTCTGTCCATCTGAGCCCTGCTCCCTCTCCCGCCTTGTCCCCTGGGAACCAGGAGCGGTATCAGCTACAGTGCCATGGCCTGGCTTCCTGCCCTACCCTTCGGGGCTCTCTTACACCCATCTCCACCTGGATAATAAACACACCCAGGAATTCTTTCAACTCGAGTGGTCCATCTGCTTCCTGCTGGGACCCTGACTCAGACACACACTTTGAGTCATTCACAGAAATTCACTCTGTTCCTAGAAGTGTGTGCAAAGGTACAGCGCAGGGAACAGCCCAGGCAGAGTCTCTGTTCTCACAGGTCTCTACGATCCAGGGCAGCACCTGGGGTCCTCGGCGAACAGGCAGATTCCTGGGCCCTGCCCCAGGCCCGGCGAGTCAGGACCTCTGGGGGAAGTCCCCAGAGTCTGCAAGTCTAAAACGATTCTCGGGGCTCTTGTGCATACCCTACAATGGGCCAAGCTCAGAGCTGCCAGTGCAAGCGATTGTTGTTCTTTGTGATGCCTCGTATGGGACAGGGCTGGGAGCCAAGTGGCACACACAGAAACGACATCACAGGTGGGGCCTCCTACCTGGTTAGCAGGTGTGAGTGACCAGTGTCCAAGCCATTTACACCAGGGGGTAAAGATTTGGAAAGTCATCCCTGAATTCTTAAGGAACTAGATGATGTGTTCATTTTTCTCCATGTATAATTTCTTATACTGTATCTTCAATCCCCCAGATTGTACCAACACGATCAACGTAATAATTTAAAGACCAGTAATCTGTTATTTATAGTGTGGGTTCCCTCTTTCCCTCCCTCCCTCCCTGTCCTTCCCATTATCTCTCTCTCTCTCCCCCTCTGATATGATAGCTGTAGCAAGTCCCACTTCATAAAAATCTATATTTTTTAAAAACGTAAGTTGGTGGCAATTATTTTATTTGAAAGTCACATTTCATTTCCATAACATGCTCCTTAGTGTATTTGTAGCACATGGTTCAATGGACAAGAAAACCATGAGGGAGGCTGTAAAGGATTCCTCCGTGCTTTGAAATGAGGCGGAGCCGTGGGCCCCCCTCAGGGGACCCGCTGGCCTGGGAGCCCCTCACTCTAACCCCAGGAAGGTCCCCGACTCTGTCTCTGGGGTTCCCATCCATCCAAGATTTACTGAGCCCAGTAAAGAGAACCCTGTCCGCTGCCCACGGGCGACATTTAGTCTCACACCTCCTCACAAATCCATGCATTTCCCCCCACCCCTAGGCTTTGAGATGTTTAAAAACAAAACAAAACAAAAACAAGAAACCAGGTCCTTTCTTTATCTTGCTTCTTGAATGCAGCATTCGATAAATCGCAATAGGTAAATGTCGCCGCTGTTGACCATGAATTCCATTGCACAATATAAAAGCCCTCATTTGCTTTCCTTTTGGATTGGATTTCCAAACGGGTCCAATGTTTACAGAAATGGCCCAAACTGTACAAATAAACCATAGCTCTAGTGAGGAAGGCAGTTTACATTACTCCAGGTCAGATGCATATGGAAGCCGCAGCCTGTCCTTTGAAAAGCACTTCGAACAGCATACGCGTGAGCTCCGTGCCCCGTCTGGGATCCCTCAACTCCACCACAAAGCCTGGGGACAGGCATGGCAATCCTATAAGCCCACGCACCCTTCACACTCCAGCTGGGCGGCTCTTGTCCCCCACCAGGCGAAACAAACAGGGGCTTGCATCCAGGAATCCTAGACTGCCCACACACTGCGGACCTCCTGCATGGCCCCCTACCTGGGGGTCACCTGTGCACTCGGGGTTGCCATCGCTCACCTGAAGCACTGCAAGAGCAAGAACTGGGTCTTGTTCTCTTGTATTTGGCACATGTGACATGGAACCTTTACACAGATGGTCTTCACCTGTTTGCTAATCCAACCCCCATTTTACAGATGGGGAAACCGAGGTGCTGAAGGGCAGGCAGGCTGTTTGGGTGCAGCAGGTAGATCTAGGGTAGAGGTGGATGTTCAGCTGCACAGGGCTCCACTGGCCCACCCCGTTAAAAGTGGAGCAGTGACTCACACCGCCTCATTGCAGGATAGGGGGGATTCAGCTCCCCTCTCAGGACCACCAACACCAACTCACACTGCCTCACTGCCTGCAGCTGGGGGAGTAACCCAGCTCCTCCCTGTGCCCCGCCGATGCCGGTGGGGGAGGCACAGTGCTGACCAGCCCTGCCCCATCCGTCCTCTCTCAGTCTTATTGACCAGATGGGGACTCAGCCACCGGTGGCGGGGGGCGGGGGGTACCGGAGAGTGGACTAGCCCCTCATCGTATTCATACCACTTCCTTCAGACTCACGGATGCTGGGCGGGATTAGATGGCTCAGCTTCCCACTGAGCCCTACTGACACGGAGGGTGGGGACGGGGCAGTGCTGGCTGGCTCCACCTCACACTGCCACATTCAGCCTGTTTGCTTCCGCACGGGGGTGAAGTTTTCGCGCCCCATTCAGCCCACTGATACCATCCCAGCAGGGGAATGGGAGCTCCGCCTGCTTCTACTGGGCGGGGGAGGGAAGGTGAGGTCCCTGCTTGGCTCCGGCCGGGAGAATTCGAGTGTTGCTTCCACGAGGCTAGGATGGGGTACAGAAGATTGGTCCCCACTCAGCCCCTCTAAAACCATAGGGGGAGAGGGAGCTTTCCTGTTGGTGTTTGGCTGGCTGCAGTATGGTGGACACGATTATGCGAGTTTTCTGTTCTGTTAATCCAGACCTTCCCTGGTGTGCTGAGCGGGGGGAGGAAACCGGCTTCCCTAGGGTCATTTTTTCTATGGGCTCATTGGAGCTCTAGGCTTTTCCGGCATCCTATCTGGGGCAGGTGAAAGACAACCAGGAAACTGAGGGAACTTTCTGCCTAGTGATTCCTTAAGTCCCGAGGTCCGTAAGCAGTCTGCCTCCTTCATTCCACGTTTCAGTCTTTGCATATCTGTCTGTTGTGCTATATGTAGGGGTTTCGGCTGCGAGAGGTGGGCCCTGGGGGAATGGTGCTACTCCATCTTGGCAGGAATCAGAGGTCTCCCCAGAGGGAAAGTTTGAACGTAAGTCCATCGACTCTCAGAGTCCCTGGTTTGCAGCCTTGCTGCTCCACCAGGCTGCCCCATCACCCACGCCGCAGGGGCCGTCACCAACACCCATCAGCACCTCTCTCGGCGTCAAAGTCACAGCCGCACTTGGGACCTTCCAGAGCAAGACACGCTGACCTCCCCAGCCTCCCTCAGTTAATCCCAGCTGGAAAGACTCACCGAGCACCAGCGCGTATCTGGGGACACCCTCCAAGCCCGTTCTCAGTCGAAGGTTCGCGCTAAGCGTGGGCTCCAACCACTCCCGCAGGAGGCCCCGGCAGACATGCAACTCGGGGTTTCTCCATGCGACACTTCACGTTCATTTTCCATCATTTCGTCCCCTCCTGGAGACACACTCAGGAGACAGGCATTTGGATCCCTCTTTGGTCTGTGACTGCTTGGGTGGCCCGAGGGAAAATGCGTTAGCACATGCAGTCTCCTCGTCCAGGATGAGGATGGCAAACACATGGGGGGGATACACCAGGCCCACCCAGGTCTCCGGAGACCAGGGGGAAGCAGGAGCGGTACCAAGAGCCAAAGGTCAAGGTCCCTGCCCTTGTGGCTTGCTCTTTGCTGGCGAGTTACAGAAATGGTAACAGGAACAACACATCTCTGTCTGCCTGATTTTTTCACGCAAAAGCTATGAGTTCTGCACAGAAGTTTGGTATTACATCAACCAAGCAAGCGAGCACTATAACTAAGAATTAGTGAGAGCTCCCCACCCCCGAATCAGTAACATGGAATGATAACAGCACCCACCCCACGGCACTGCTGCGCTAGGACGGCACCATGTGTGTGAGTCGGGGAGCATGGTGGCCCGTTAGTGAGCTTCACACAACACGATCGTTAATTTTGTTTTCTTCCCCTTTCATTGCACCAGTTTCCCTTTTGTTCCTTCACCAAAGCGATTACAAAACAAACTTTTTCAAATAAAAGAGTCCATAGGCACCTTCTTTCAGAACTAAGTCCCTATGGCTTCAAGTTCATTTTCCACATTAAATTTGGGAAAAGGGGCAGAATTTGGAAAGTCCCATGGAAGAGACCAGAAACTGGAAGTTATAAAATCCTGGGCCATGACATCAGGACGCGGCAGCACAGTTTACACAAGAGGCCGTCTCTTCCAGTAACCCGGCCTCCCGGCCGCCGCCGCCAGGCCAAGGGAGTTAAAGCTGTAGAGTCTGGAAACCAAGACCGCGCTCTCCCCAAGTCAGGGTTTGTAATTGGGCCTAGGAGATGGGTGCCATAAGGAAACATTCCGAGTGTCTGTTAGCTCACCCCCGCGGCAGCTTGGGGCTTTGTCTGGGAACAGGCTGGTGTGAGAGGGAGTAGGCTCTTCAGCAGCTGAGAATGCCTGAACTTCACTGAACAAGTGGGAAACTTACGGACTGAAACTGTTTCTCCCGGTTATACAGCTTCCCCGGCCCCCTCCCTTCAGCAACCGCACAGAGGAAGGCTCTCCTCTTCGTGCTCCTCTTCCTCATGGCCACTTCCCAACTGCTGTCTCTCCTTTGACCAGCTCTTGGGAGTCTCTCTGCTTCCGCAGGTCACCACTGAGGGCAGATGCCACCATCTCTCGTCTACTAACTGGAGGGATTTAACCGTGGTCCCACCCTCCTCCTCCTCACCCATCTCCAGCACCCACGGACGAGCCTTCCTATGTGTGGCCTTGCAATGACCTGACGTCCCTAATTCTGACGCTCTGCACCTACTGGTTAAGTTCAGGTTGGCAGGGGTGAGGGACAAGTGCTGTGAGCTCTCTGTTGCTGAACGGCTGCTGCCGTGGCTTTGGGGCCAGCCACGGAAATGCCTGTCCTCGTTTACTGTGGAGGAAGGTCTAGGGATAAGCCTCCTGGGGAAAGTTCCAGAATCAGGCCACTGTTCTTCTGGATAAAACCTGCCCTGTCACTGCCCTGATGTGAAGAAGCAGCACGATCCCTGGGATGGGCCAGAGTCCACCCCCGACCAGCCATGCGACCCTGGTGTGCCTCAGACTCCCTGTGTGGTCTCAGTGTCTCCATCTTCATGGTGGGTGTGGGAACCGTCCCAGCCTGGTGCGGCATCAGGAGATCCTAGGAGAAACGCTTGGCCGGGGTCCTGGCTCGTAGCAACAGCATTCTCGGACCGCTCTGTCGTGCTGTTCTTAGAATTTTCTAGGATAACGTTATGTGTGCACTCATGCACACACACACTCAATGTTCAATGGAAACGTGTTAACGTTTTCTAGAATTTTCTAGAATAAAATTATGTGTTCTCTCTCTCTCTCTCTCTCACACACACACACACACACACACACACACACACACACACACACCCCATTTCCAGAGGGGAAATTGTTAATATTTCATGAGTTTGTGGTTAAGCCCAGAGCTAAATTCTCAGCCAAGGAAATCAAATTTTAAAACCCAGGGGAAGTCGTTTCTTAGGCCCTGACAAGGCTCTCTAATGCCCTCTCTGAAGCTGTACTCACACTTCCTTTGCGTTAAGTGGTCTGCACCCAGGCGTTTGAGTCCGTACACAGCAGGGCGCCTATACCCTTAATGACTTCACGGTCCCCTCCTTGAGCTGGACTCAAGTGGAAACAAGTAGAAACGCCTGGGAGGGGACAGGGTGGCATCTTTGTCAGCTTTTGATGCTCCTGCCCAGAAGACAGCCTGGGGAGGGGAGATGGTTCCAGATGGGGAATTGGAACCGCAAAGACGGGAAGGGCTCACGAGGAGAGCAAAGGGTCTTTGCTCCCCAGTGATTTCAGCTGCTGTTTTGCAGTTTGTTTTTGCACAGCCTCACGGCCAATCAAAATACAACGGCTGGAAGAGCTCTGGCTCACTATGGGTCACAATGACCCATGGTTATCTCCACTCTGCAGGTGAGGAAACTGAGGTCCTAAAGGTTTCGCCACCTGGCCCAGGATGACACAGCCAGCTAGAGGCAGAATCAAGACTCTAAGTTAACACCTGATCCCCTCCAGGGATGGCCGGCAAAGAGCTCGCTCCCCAGCCCCGGGGACCAACAGCAAACAGCTAGGACAGGGCAGAGCCCAGCCCAGGCTTGGTGCAGACCACCGCAGCGTCTCCCCACCCCCACGTCCCTGCAGGTCCCGGAGACACTGAGTGGTGAAGTTGTCCCGGTGGATAAACACCAATATCCACTTGAAACCATTTGGTGCTTGAGGTTGGACATGATTGTATGCCGTGTTCTGCAAACTCGCACCCTTTTTGAACAAAACAAGAACAAAATTAAAGCTCCCCGTGAAGATCTAGGCTGGGTGGAGCCGAACATACTCACTTTCTGAGAATTCCATTAGACTCCTTGGCACTCCACGCAGGCGAGGGCAGCCTGTTTGACCCGCTGGAAAGCAGGGGCTGTGTCAGGCTCTCACACCTTCCCAGGCCTGGAGGAGGTAATTGCTGGTCCCCTGGGGTGCAGATGTAAACAGCAGTGAGTCTTCTTTGTAAAGCAGCTCACTTAATTACACCAATAAGAACTTGAAAGCAGGCCTGGCCGGGAGAATTGGTAATGCCGATTTAATCTAAATACAGAAAGGTCTCCACCCGCTCCCTCTAATCACTTAGCATCCACCAGCACCCTAGGAGTGTGCGCCATACAGATGTGTTGAACATAACAAGGGCGACTGTGGCAACTTCTTGCCCAAAGCATTTTTAAATGCAAAAATTCAAGTATTGACCCAGGAAATGGCAGATTTTATTATAATTTCACATGGTTCTTGTTACCTGGCTCCAGAAAGAGGAAAGACGTGTTTAATAAAAGCAAGGGCTTTTATTTATTATTATTGTATTTTTCTTATCCTATTTATTATTGTTGTTGAATACAAGCAAAAGCTATTGTGTAGGACTTCCAAGAAAACATCTCAAAGGGTTGACTCATCTGAGAGTTGCCTTTTGTCTTTCTCCCTCGTCACCACTTTTTTTCTTCCTGGAATGTGGATGTCATGGATGGAGTTCCCGCAGCCTTATTGGATCATGAGGCCTTAAAGAAAGAAGCTTGCAAAGTGGGACAGAAAGACACCTGAAGACCTTCACAGAGCGCATAGCCAGACCCCCCATTTTAAATTTTATTTTAATGAGGACAAAGCAATAATATTCCAAAGACGAAGTGCTTGAGCTTAAATCCTGTCTTTTGCCTCTACTTTAGTCACTGGTTATCTTCAGACAGGTTATCTTCAACCCTCCTGTGCCTCAGTTTCCTTGTCTACAATATGGGGATAATATTGCCGACCTCACAGAGTTGTTATAAGAATTAAACATACACACATAATTAATAATTAGAGCTATATATGTATGTGTTAAACTAAATACAATAATAACCAGCAGTGGTGACCTTCAGGAACCATCAAATAGTTCTTGTTTTTTAGACTCCAGGACTTCTGTATTTTGCCTTTTCTGTTTTCCTGAGCCTGGTTTTCCATCTTTATGGTTGATTACAGAGCTATCCAATACAGTAAATTTCACTTCCCCAAGTAACCAGGAGCACAGACTCCTACCTACCCGACAGAGCCCTAAATTGCACTGCTTGCTCCGCATCACTGCGGACCCTCAGGGTTGCGAGACCAAGAGAAGGAGTCCTGCCTCTGCCATCATCAGGATGGCAGTGTCCACGTCCACATGTCCTCCCACAGGGCCCCAGCAAGGACGCTTGCTCGTGAGTGTCCAGCCTGGCTGAGCTGGCTGCCCTCGCCCCCCAGGAGGGAGAGCATCTGCCTGGGGCAGACGGCACCTGTCATGCAGGGTCTCCCGGTCAGGACCCCCTTTCCAACGTCAGCTGAAAGTTCCTTCCCACAAAATCCTGCATTCGGTCCTCACAGACAAACCCCCTGGCCAGTTGGGTCTGTCTCCTGTCTCCTTTTGCTGAAAACTAAACCCTCCGGAAGACTCCAGGAGCTAGAGTTGGGCAACTTCCAGGGGTGGTTGGTTCTAGCATGTTCCCAGTCTCACCTGGGACAGTTCTAAGTGTGAAAGTTGCCACGAGGCCGTGGGTACTTCACTTTTGTTTACTTCTTAGGAGCAGCTTACGTGGATGGCTGGTTTGGGATGCCTGAGAGAGGCGGCCAGATTTCTCGGGGACTGTTTTAATTCAGGTTCCCTCCCAGGAGATGCAGAGATGAGGGTTCACATAAGAAATCTGTTTAGCTGACAACCCCAGGAAAATCAGTGGGTGAGCAAGGAAGAGAAATGGGGACAGAGGGCAGCTGATAGTGGGTTGGGAGCCGGAGTAGACGAGTGCTCAGAGCTGCCCCCACAGAGGCAGCCGCAATACGCCAACTCTGGGCAGTCATTGCTCAAAGATCGCTGATGCCTGTGTGCACGTGTGTGTGCACGGGCACTCCTGGGAATTCGAGCTTGCTGTGCAGAAAGCGAAGTCCAGAGGCAGCCCCAGGCAGAGAAAAGCAGGTGCTGGCGGTCACAAGCTGAGCAGGCACACTGCCAGGGTCAGGGCGAGGCGGTCCAGGTGGGCGAGTCTCTGCTTTGAGGCCAGATGACAGAGGGTAAGGGAGGGACCACGCGACCTGTCCATTCTGATTTGGAAGTGCTGACCTGCCCCTTTATAAAATGATGGCAACAACAGATGATAAGTTTAAGGTCTGTAGCTGGCAAAAACAAAAGGAAAAGTTGGACAGCTCTAGGTGGACTCTCCCAATTTATTTCTTTTTCAGTGTGAAGGGAAACTGTCATGGTTTGTGAAATCCCAAAGTCCAGAACCCAGAGCCCCAGGCTGCTGCGTGCCCTGCCAGGGCTCCATTCCGCCCCCACGCTGCTCTCTTTGGGAGGCAGCTTTGCTCCCCTGGGAAAGGCCGTGTCCCCTTGCCGTGCCTGAGCATGCTCTGTGCTCGTCTGGCCACAGCCCTGTCTCCTCAGCTGGCTGTGTGGATGCTCCCAGAGGGAGGCGGGATTTGGTCCCTCTCTGTACAGGTGGTGGCAGGTGCAATCCCACCAAGGGGCAATGAATGCAATGAATGTTTTGGCATGAATGAATGAATGCAGCATGTGCACCTTGGCTGCACATCCACCCCTGGAACCTTCTGCAGAACAAGGTGGTGAGAACTCAGAGGGTGGGGGCCTTACCTGGGCCATCTCCAGCCTGCCTTGATGAGGAACTGTGCCCGGAACCCGGCACCTGGCGATTCTTGGCAGGTTTTTCCTGAATTGAATTGCCGGGTGTTTGTATCAATATTAAGACCACGCATAACCGAGTCTGTGTGAGAAATGTCTACATGAAAATCCAAGAAACAGGAATACGGTTTTAAACGATTGTCTGTGAACGTCGGCCTGTGGTACAGAGGTGAATCCCAGCTCTGCCACCTCGGGTACGTGACTTCCCCACTCTGGGCCTCAGTTTCCCACCTATAAAATGGAGATGATAATAATAGTGCCCAACTCATGAGGCTCGTACTAGGCTTATGCATGGAGATAGAAGTAAAGCGCTTAGTATTTAACAGGCAATCAATGGAAGTTATAATTAATATTGTTGTCATGTATCTCTATTATTAATGAAGTTATAGTAATTGTATGTGATATACATTATAACTCATACCATGATACACACAATAGTATATGCATTATGCATAATAATGTTAGTTGATTGATTTATTTTTCATAAATCCTTACCCTTTGTTGAGTTTTTTTCCTATCAACATAATCACATTCGATCTTTTTGAAGAACTGAAAATATTTTCTCATGTGATGTTCCAACATGATATTCTCCATGTATATGAATTACTTAAAGACTTTTTTCCCTTTAGAAAGTATATTTTCTTAATAATGATTTAACGTGCTACAGTTAATTTGGCAAAATATAGAACTGCAGAACCCAGAAGTCGGGAGGGCCCTTGGTGATCACTAGCTCAGAAAAAATTTGGCAGGGAGCTCGTTGCGGCTGTAGCTGGATAAACCCTTATTTTAAAATGTTTTATTCTTTAAGGAAAAACTGTATTTCCATCATCCTCTAACTTGGTCTAATTCCCTAGTATACACATATTTCTTTCACCCACTGGTCCAAACAGCGCTTGATACCAGCCGATGAAAGAAATAAAACTGCTGATTAGTGAAGAATTTGGACAGTTGGTGTGAAGCAGCTCACTCGCCTGTGCTCACACCTCCAGGGAGGACAAGGCACTTTGGGTGGTTCATTCTCAAGAGTACCCTGGTCTCCAGCATCTCCAAAAAGGAGAGCTGGAGTCACGGGAGAAATGCAGGCATGTCTGTGTGGAGTGGGAGGCGGGGTGAGGAGAGTGGATTTGAAAGAGAATCGTCTCCTGATAATCTGCTCAGAGCAATACTCAGAGGCAGTCAAATGCCAGTCGAATGCAAAGGGAGCTAACCTCGCCCTGGCCCTGGCCAGCCAGCTCCTCCTGTAAAATACACTTCACAGCCCGTGGACCCGGCTGCGGCTGCCCACTGCAGGCTGGAGGACATTCCCAGTCCCAGAGAGACTAGCTTATTGGTAACGGGCCCAGGGACAAGAGGTGGGGGCAGGGGAAGGGGATGGAGGGACCCCAGGGGAGGGCTGGCAGTGGTTTGCGGTTTGGGGGCGAAATAGTTTCCCCAGATGCATCCCCTCCCTCGGGGGCCGTCTGCTCCCTCCCTCTGTGTCTCTGCCTCCCTCTCCCCTCCCCGCAGCTCACCCTTGTCCTGGGAAACCCACCGTCCCTTCGCCCTCACCCCTTTGCCCTCCCGTCCTGACCCCACGCTGGGCTCTTTGGGTGCCCTGCCCCCCAGCTCTCCCCTCCCCTTCCCTCTCCCACCCCTCCTCTGCTCCTGGCCACTGCAGCCCCCAGAGGCTGGGGCCTCCCCTGCTGCGACCACCCTGGGCTGGCAGGTGGAGGGGAAGGTGGGTGAGCGGGGCGTACAGCTCAGCTCCGGGGACAGGGAGACGAGTCCCGAGGACAGAGGGACCGGGCTGCTCCTGCCACCGCCAGGACACCCCACCCCGCCAGATCCACCTCTCGCCCCAGAAGCACCGTCTCCCTTGGAATAAAAAGAGCACAGCGGGGCTGGTCCACTGGACCTTCGGCAACGGGGGACTTCTGTGTGCGCGATACCAAATTTTTGTTTTAGAAGCAGAAGGAGAAATTCCTAATAAGACATAAGCCGAAATCACAGACAGTCCCGTTTTGTCCTGTGCCGTCACTGAAAAGGGAGCGTTTGAAGAGCGTGTGGTTCAGGCCGGCAAGAGGCAGGGCAGCAGGTCTTCGCTCAGCCCTGCGGCTTGGATGGCGGCATTCCTTACACTCCGCGCTGGGGGCCCTCAGTGAGGAGGAGGAGGAGACCCGGCTGGTGGCAATGCCGGGGAGTGACCCCAGTACCTGGGCCTGCCACCCACAGGAGCGGCTTTGTTATTTACAGAGCCTGGGGGGGCTGGGCCCTGCTGGGGAGACAGAGCCAGGAGGGGCCCGGTTTAAAGTCACAGAAAACCAGAAATGGGGCCCAAACTCCCCATTAAATGTCACCTGTCTGGCTGGGGGCTGCCCCTGTCCCCCTCATTTTATTAAAATCCATTTATAATCGGAGAGGACCACAGGCCATCAAAGACGGTGAGTGTGACACCAGCCAGTTTCAGGGCAGACTGTAGAAACGCTGCCCGTCGGTAATGAAATCAGCTCATAATTCTGACCTCGTGTCTCCCTGGACAGTATCTTGAAAAGGAGCCTCCAGGGCACCGGCAGCGGCCCTCACTGGGTCAGTGAGGATAGAGTCCTCTCTCGACCTTCCTCCTAAGTCGTTTCTCCCTGCAACGCCAGAAACATGAGCAAGGAGCATTCGTCGTTTTGCAGCAAGAGGGGACAAAAGAATGACATTGTAAATAGTATTTTTTTCAAGTAAAATAAACAAGGATGTGTACTGGGGTGGGATGGAATTACATGTGGTCTCAGATGACATAGAACCTCTGTGCTGTAGGGACGTGGTGACGTGCTTCCTGCCCCAAAGGACGGTTGCAAATTAACCGAGGTCCTGCAAGAGCGCGTAGGACACCGCCTGGCTCGGAGTCAGGGCTGCCCAGTGTTGTTCTTGTTAGAACGCTCACTCACTTTCTGGTCCACAGAGCTGGAAGGAGCGGCAGTGAGGTGCTCTCGCCTCCCCCTGGGGACTGCACTTGCTGCAGCTCCGCGCCCTGCTGCAGAGACGCAGAAGCCAGTGCGGGAAGTGCGCTCCCTCCTCTGGAGCTCGGCCCCCTGCCGTGGGTCTGGGACAATTGACCATTCCATCTGGAGTGTCCCAGGAGGGACATGGCCTCCCTGGTCTTTGCCCTTAGCTCAACCTCAGTCGCTGAAACCCAGAGGCCCCAGGTTCTGGCTGTTTCGCTCCGGTCCCTGTGGGACACAAGGGAGAGCTTTGAATGAAGAGCTGCTTCCCTGCGTCGCACAGGTTTGCGTCACACTCACTGAAATGCCTCGGCCTCGCGTCTCCCCAAAGCCCATGGAGCCTGGAACGCCTGCGGGACCCGGCATACCCACTCCACCTTTCCTGGGAAGGCAGAGCTTACGCGGTGGTGGCGCTGAGGACTCTGACACTATACAGCCCAGGGAAGGGGAAAATTGGGAACGGCCGAGGGCTTTAAAGCAGCTTCCTACGCTAAGGCCATAAAGAATATACTGTAGAAGAATATCGAAGGGCTGGGGGAAGATGTTCAGGCAGTTAAATGAAGAAAGGGATTTGTAAAGGTGCACACGCACGCACAATGCAGTCCTGTTTTTGTAAGGACGAGATAACATAAATAATTAGTAATAACAACAGCTAATGCTTCCTGGGTGCTGGCTGGCGCCAGGCTCTGCTCCAGGCACACACACCAGGGTGCGTGTGTAACTTGCACACTGAAACACCGACATGTGAAAGTGGCCATCTCTTTCTCTTGGTAGTGGCGTTTGAGTGGTTTGTTCCCTCTTTGTGCCATCGTGTCTGTTTTAGGTATTGTACAACACACACGTATTGTTTTTGTAAACTGTTTCTATAGGATTTTTTAATTAAAGCAAGCAAGTTAACAGCCCCTCTGGCCGGGGCCGTCCGAATACTGCAGGTTCGTATCCTCAGCAAAACAGAGTTCCATCCTGGAGTGCGTGTGTGTTTGTGAGCAGTGTGCACGTGTCTTGGTTTAGGAAAGTTATCATTTTGTAAAAAAAAAAAAAAGACAGGCAAGATTATTTGGTCAGCAGTGAAATCAAGTTATAAATGGCTCTTCCCATGAGCCCTATAAACTGTCCCTTCTCCAGATTCTGAGAATCTGAGCTT
>RJWJ010029922.1:0-20279 GCA_004363605.1 Indri indri | reverse complement strand
TTTTTTTTTTTTTTTGAGACAGAGTCTCACTCTGTTGCCCTGGCTAGAGTGAGTGCCGTGGCATTAGCCTAGGTCACAGCAACCTCAAACTCCGGGGCTCAAGCGATCCTCCTGCCTCAGCCTCCCGAGTAGCTGGGACTACAGGCATGTGCCACCATGCCCAGCTAATTTTTTCGATATATTTTTAGTTGTCCAGATAATTTCTTTCTATTTTTTTTTTAGTAGAGACGGGGTCTCGCTCTTGCTCAGGCTGGTCTCGAACTCCTGACCTTGAGTGATCCACCCACCTCGGCCTCCCAGAGTGCTAGGATTACAGGCGTGAGCCACCACGCCTGGCCTGTTTTAATTTTTAATCCACAAAGATGTAACCTGTGGATACAGAGGGCCAACTTTATGTTTTTTTCTTCATTTAAAATTTGTCCTTGAAACAGAACCTACCATGTCACCTCTGAGTCCAGATTTTCGTCTACGTTATTAAACAAGTGGTATAAAATGATAATAAATTACTTAGACTACAATGAGCAAAGCACATTTGCGGGTTTGGTCAGCAGATGCTGCTCTGCTTTGCAGTTACTCCTTTAAAATTCCTCTTGAATTTGACCTCTACTACTTTTCAAAAACCCTGGAAAGATTAGGTATGTATTTGAACTTTCCTAAAGGCTTGACCTTTCTATAGTGACCCTAAAACTTAGGTTTGTTCTTCAGAAGGGCTGTCCAAGTTCATGCAGTTTGACCTATTGTGTCTGTTATCTTTAGACTTTGATATGCTGGCCAACCCTCAGAGATATGAAAACTGAATATCACATAACTATATTTCCATTAAAAACCAGTAGATTATAGATGAGCTCATTTTGCTGAAATTCTAAACTCTATAAAGAAAAATACTATGTTTGGAAAAAGAAACCCTGTTGCATATAAAAACATATTGTGATGAGTAACAGTAATTCAGGTAAGAATCAAGCTGGCCTTGAGTATGATAGTTCATTATTACTACTATACTGGACTGTTAATCTGGACTCCCCCCACCCCGAGTCACTGTGGTATATAACTACAGACAAAAACATTCATTTTGAGCCTTGATGCACCAGCACATATGTAGTAAGACACAAGGTATTTCAAAGAAAATGTATTTTACGAACACGTAAGAGCTGTTCTTACCACAGAAACTTTGATGTGAATCTGAAATGAGCCACCATGGTGCAGAAAAAAATGGCTGTCATGTGTCCATCCCAAGTAGAACTATCTGTAGCTTTTTCTATTTGTATCAGAAGAGATTTCAACTCAACACGAAAATTCTGTTTGGAATTATTTATAAATCAAGTCTTTAAAAAATTATTTTTCATCCAAAGGTAGATTATATTTCATTTTGCTAGAAAAGGTTGGCAATGATGTGATTTTTACCTAATGACATAAAATTAATTGTAGTACACATCAGGTGCTGGCAGCTACACCTAAACTCATTCTAAGTCATGTTGAAATGATTCCAGTATTTGCCTCCCTCCAGATGCAGATTCAACTGTATCTAGAGAGGGTTTTTCTCACAATGAAAGTGGCTAAAATTTCATATGTATTGTTGTCTTCTCACCCGAGGCAACTCTTAAGAAAGAGAACAATATGTGGAATATTGCATGTAAAAGATTTCTGTACAGTCAAAAAAAAGTGCTCTAGCATAACAGGGGCATGCTTCATTTAGGAGATATATGGATAAACAAGGGAGGAAACTGACATTTATTGACTGACACTATATGTCAGATAGTGAAGTTGGCATTGCATACCTGGTACATTTTGGCTTGCAAATCTTTATTTTAAACCAAACTGTTATATGATGTTTGAAGACCAATCCCTGTAAGTAGGACCAATGTGTAATGGTGACCCATGGTCTGCCAGATTGTTTGTTTTAGTCATAGATTTCATTAATAAGTTTATTTCTGCCCTCAACTATATATATGTATATAGTTGAGGGCAGAAATATGTATATATGTGTGTGTGTATATATACACACACACAACTGAGTCACTTAAGAATTCTGACTCCTTTGAGCTGGAAGGGACTTTGGATTTTATTCTAAGATAAAATTTTATATGTAAATACACATTCGAGACTACATAAGTAAAACATCATATTAGTAATGTAGTTTACTTTTACTGGATTTTAAACCCTGACTGATTTTAGGTTCTAGAAAGTTCTGCCATCTTAACATAGGTACATCAAAAAGCAGATTTAACTATCAGAGAAAATGGATATTTTTAAAACTTTTAAACTGCTTTTATCTATAGAATTTTCATTGTTTTAAGTATAAGAAAAATCCAGAATCAAGTCCTAAAATGGAACATTTGAGAAAACAAGGACTACTGTAGAAAATAGTACGGGTTCCCAGTTTGAAAAACTTTTGTTAAAAGAAGAGAGATAGTAGATAGTACATTATGAGCAGTTTTCAGTAATTTCAGCATATATGTGAAGAATTAGATGGATAGGAAGTCAATCTGCTGTAGAATGCCATCCCATGGGAACGTTGGAATTGATTCAGCTGAAGAACAGGAAATGGAACATATTTTATTCACTCTGGGCAAATACTCGTTAAGTACCTAAAGATGCTGGGTAGCACGCTAAGCACTGGGCCTGGGAGGAGTTGTGGTCAGGTTGGGGACTGGCAGGTAAATAAAACCAATATACAGAAGATCAACCACTACCATGAATTAGTCCTGTCTCCAGAGATCAGCATTCAAACATTATACTGTAGTTTGATTAAAAAAAAATAAATATTTGCAGCATGCTGCATGAAATGCATGTAATGCCTGCCCCACATTATCAGTGTGTAACCTGATAAATGTGAATTTGAAGTGTAGGTAGTAATGTGAAGAATCATAAATGGGAATGAACAGCTCTAACTGAAGAAATTAGGGAAGAATTCAAAGGAGAGTGGACATTTGAAATAGGTTTTAAAGAACACACTGAATTTTAAGGTGGATAAAAAGAAAAGGAATTGCAGGCAGAAGAAGCAAAGTACTGAAGACATAAAAGGGCATGGTGTTTTAGAAAATACTTAATTTAGGGTAGGAATGGCTAGCAAAGAGGCTGAAAAGAAGTGTGTTTTGTTGGGAGTTTAAAATTTTTAGCCATTAGGCAGAGACCACTACGTATTGTTAAAAGGGCAGTGACATAATTGGTTTGCAGAAACATGATTCTGTAAACAATGTAAAAGATGAACTAGATAAAAAGGGGACAGACTAGTAGCAGAAAGATCAATTAGAGTGGTTTTACAGAAATCCAGGAAAGAAAGATGAATTTAGATAGAGCTAGTGGGCATAGAGGAATGGAGCTAAGGTACAGTTGTCTAAGGTGCAATAGAGAAAATTAAATGATCTTTTGTGCTGACTTCTAAGAGGATGCTTTCACTAGCCTGTCAGGGTGGAGACTAGATTTTCATATGTTAAAAAGTAAATAGAGACAATTCGAGGAGTAAATGGGGTAATACGAATGTGAGGTGTTTTGGTCAAGGTTTTATTTTTAGTATAGAAGAGATGAATAAACTTAGAGAGGAAGTTAATGAGTTCCATTTTAAACATGTCGTTGGAGTTGCCTGTGCAGTCGGAATGGGTCTGATGACCCACAAGAGAAGATAGGACACACAGATTTGAGAGTCATTCTTATGGAGATGTAATTGAAGCCATAAAAGTAAATAATATTGCCCAGGGAAAGTGGATAAAGGCCTTGGAGATATTCCTGATGAATATTAACATATAAGGAATTCATTTATTCATTAATTCAACCAATATGTATCAAGGACCTACCATGGGCCAAGCACACTTCTTGGCATTGAGGATATATATGTCATGAATATGACAGCCAGGGTTTCTGCCCTCATGGAGCTAACATTAGAATGAGGCAGGGGGCAGGTGGGAGGAGAGACGATAATATCTGAACACATACAGTAAATTCAAATGGTGTTAAGTTCCTAAGGTTATAGTTACTTGGAAATTAATTAATCGTGAGGTTATTATTATTTATGAGTAGTATAAAGAATGACTTAGTGTCTCCACTTGTGTCAAAGATAACTATTTAAATGTATTAGGCAACCTTATTGAGGTACAATCTACGTACAATAGAACACATCCATTTTAGTTGTACAGATTGATGAATTTTGAAAAATGTATACAACCATGTAACTACCACCATAACCAAGATGAGACTATTTCTATTACTGCAAAAAATTTCCTTGTGCTTCTTCTCAGCCAATTTTCCTCATCTCCAGACAACCACGATATCCTTTCTGGCACTGAAGATTAGTTTTGCATTTTCAAGTATTTCATATCAATGGAATCATACAGTATGCACAGTTTTGTGTTCAGCTTCTTTCATTCAGTATAATATTTTTGAAATTCACTCATGTTTTGTGTATCAGTAGGTCATTCCTTTTTATTACTAAGTATGGGTATATTATATAGATATATACTATACCACAAATTGTTTGTCAGTTTACCTGTTGATGGACATTTGGGTTGTTTTCAGTTTGAGGCTATTATGAATAAACTGTTTATGAACATTCATGGGCAAGATTTTGTGCAGACACATGTTCCCAGTTCTCTTGGAAAAATACCTTGGAGTGGAAGTACTGGATCACATGGTAAGTGTACATATAATTTCATAAGAAATTTCCAGATTCTTTTTCAATGTGGGATATCATATTACATTCCTACCAGCAGTGTATGATGGTTCCATACAGTAATATGGTCAATCTTCTTCTATTGAGGGTATAATGGTATCTCATTGATATTTTAGTTTGTATTTCATTGATGACTAATGATAGGAGCTTATTGCTTATTTCATGGGCTTATGAGTCATTTGTATCTTTTCGTGAAGTATCCACATCTTTTGCCCAGTTTCTAATTGGACTTTTTTTTTCTTATTATTGATTTTTAAGAGTTCTTTATATCCTAAGTCATTTGCATGGCAAATATTATCTGCCTGTCTGTGACTTGTCTTTGCATTATCTTAATGTGATCCTTTGAAAACAGAAGTTTTCAATTTTGCTGAAGTAAAATTTTCTATATCTTTCCCTACAGTTTATGCCTTTTTGGTAGTATGTAAGGAATCTTTGACTATACCTAGATTAGAAAGATTTTCTCTTATGTTTTCTTATAGGCATTTTATGGTTTTAGCTTTTATGTTTAATGCTAAAATCTGTTTAAAGTTAATTTTTTTGTGTATGATATGGGGTTAGTTCATTTTTTTCCTGTGGTATAGACGGTTGTTTCACATCATGTATGTAATGTGTTGTGTTTTCTCTAGATGTATCAAGATACTCTGTTCATCTCTAATTTTCCCCAGTTTCACCATGCTATGTTTAGGGGTGCTTTTAATCCGGATTGGGTTTCATTTTGCTTCTTAGAACTATAATTTCTTTTTTACTAGTTTTGGAAAGTTTTTAGGTACTATATTTTCGAAAACTTTTCTACTTTTCTACTCTCCTTTTAGAGCTCCAGTTACACATACATTGAACCCTTTGATGTTGTCCCACAGATTTCAGAGGCTCTGTTTATTTTTGTTTAGTCTTTTTGGATTTATCTCCAAGTTCCCTAATTCTTCCCTCTGCCTTCTCCAATTTGCTCTTGAGCCCCTATAATAAATTTTTCATTTCAGTTATTATATTTTTCACATCTGACATTTCCATTTGGTACTTTTTTATACTTCCTAATCTCTGATGAGATCCCATATTTGCGTAGTTATTGAGATCATATATTCCTTTAATTCCTTGAATATCTTTATAATAGCTGCTTCGACATTTTTGTCAACTAAATTTAACAGCTGGGCAATTAGGAGTCAGTTTCTATTGCCTTATTTAGGAATGTGTTTTTCCCCTTTCCTGTATTTTGCATGTCTTTAATTTTTGTTTGAAAAAAATGGACATGCATTTTTTATATTGTCCCACAGATTTCTTGAGGCTTTGTGCATTTTTTTCTCTGAACTTGAGATTGTACAATTACTATTGACCTATAAGTTCACTGACTTTCTTGTATCTCCTTCATCCAGTGATATTTATTTTTACTTTGGATATTGTTGTTTTCATTTCTAGAATTTCCATATGGTTCTTTTTATTAGCCTCTGTTTCTCTGCTGAGATTTCCTATCCATTCATTCACTGTGGACATATTTTCCTTTCCATCTTTGAGTATAGTTAGCATAGGTGTATTAAACACCTTTTCTGCTAATTTCAACATTTCCGGTATATTAAGTTTGGTCTGGTATATTCAGTTTGATTGCCTTTCTTTTGAATATGAATCACCTTTTCCTGTTTATTCTAGGTCAAGTAATTCCAGGTTGCATCCTGACTATTATAAATGATAACATTACAAAGACTCTGGATTCTGTTACATTCCCCTGAATAGTTTTGAGTTTTGTTTTCTGAGGCATTTAACCTGGCTGGACTCAAACTCCAAACTTTGTCTTTCTTCTTGAACTTTCTTTTCTCTTTGGCCGCTGTGACAGTGGTCTTTCCTAGCTCTATGTCAACTTCTGTGACAAATGTTGCAAAGAACAACCTAATAGAGTTGTCATTTAGGCGGTTACTGCTCCCTGTTAGAGTAGCTTCAGTGCAAACTTTTTGTAATGAAGTGAATAATAGAAGAGAAAGTTGAGATAGTGATAGTAATACTTTCTAAGAGTAAAAGTACAGATATCTAAAAAATAATCTTTGGGGTTTGCTACTGATTTCAATTGCAGCTTAAGCAGCAACTTATTTCTACTTAGCTTTTGCAAATCAGGTAGCATGTATTGATGTTTCTTGGTTCAGGCTTCTTATGCATAGGCCTATATTATAATTTTTTGCCCTCTAAAACTCTGACTTAAGGGGGAACCTTTAACTCTTCTTTTTCATGATGCTTTGGATAGTGTGCTTTTCCAGCCTTTTATGCTGGAAATATTTTTTACTGCATCCATTTCCCTTCCCATATCAAAGGTAGAAAGTACTACCATGTGCCAGTGACTTTGTTTTTCTAATTAAGAGATATTGAGTCCCCACTGACTCTCTTCTTTCATTGTTTGAAGATTCTTTTAATATATAATTCTGAAATGCACAGAAAAACTTAAGTTTTATCTGTTATCTACTCTAATAGGCTCTTGGCTTTCTTCAAGTCTCCTTAATTCTTAATTCACTAAGGGTTTTGTTTCCTACTATAAATGGCTGTTAAAAGAGAATTTTAGACTTTCAGAAAAGTAGAAAAATAGTACTAAGTTTAACATTAACAGGTATATAACCATTATCTAATTATTGGTACCAGGAAATCAATGATGATACAATACCATTAACTAATTGACAGATCTTATTCAAAGTTTGCCAGCATTCCTACTAATGATCTTTTTCTGGCCCAGGATCCAGTATGGGATCCCACCTTGCATGTAGTTGTTATGTCTCTCAAGTCTCTTCTAATCAAGTAATAGTTTTAGTCTTTCATAATCTTGACACTTTTGAAGAACACTGATCACTTATTTTATAGAATGTTCTTGAATTTGAGTTTTTGTAATGTTTTCAAATGATCAGATTTAGGTTGTGCATTTTTGGTAAGAATATCATGGAAGTGATGCTACACCCTTCTCAGTGCTCTTTACATGACTCTGTTTATACCAAAATTGTCTTAAGTATTTCCTCTACATACATTGAGAACCACCTCAGACAGTATTATAATTTTTGTTTCAAATGTCAAACATGATTTAGAAAATTCAAGAAGAGAAGGAAAATCTATTATATTTACCAATATTTTTACTCTTTTCTGTGTTTGTTCTTCCTAATGGAGTTCCAAAATTCCTTAATTCTAGCCATTGTTTCAAGGTAGGTATGCTGGCAACAAGCTCTCAGTTTCCTTTTATTTGAGAATGTTTTGGGGTCCCCTTCATTCCTCAAGGTTGTTTTTGCTGGACATAAAAATCTGGGTTGACAGTTCTTTCGGGACTTGGGAAATGTCCCAGTTCCATCTGGTGTCCATGGTTTCTGTTGAGAAGCTGCTGCCATTCTAATTGTTTTACTTCTATAAGTAAGGAGTCGTTTCTCTCTCACTACTTCCAAGATTTTCTTTGTCTTTAATATTCAGAAGTTTGATTATTATGTCTTGGAGTGGGTTTCTTTGTGTTTATCCTGTTGGAGCTTACCCAGCTTCTTAAAGGTGTAGGTTTATATCTTTTACCACAATTGGGTGAATTTTCAACCATTATTTCTTTGAATTCTTTTTCAGTCCTATCCATTATCTCTTTTCCTTCTGGGACTCTCGTGACACAAATATTAGATTGTTATGCTTTTACAGACCCTTTAGAGGCTCTGTTTATGTTTTCTCAAACTCATTTCTCTTTGTTTTTCAGATTGGGGAATTTATATTTTTCTGTCTTCAAGTTAATTAATTCTTCTCTCTGTTCTATTTTTCTGTTAAGCCCATCTATTGAGTTGTCTTCTATTTCTTTCATGAGACTATTTTTAAAAATTTGTGTATGTAATTGCTTATTAAAACATTTTTATAATGACTATTTAAAAATACTTGTCAGGTAAGTCTAACATCTGTGTCATCTTGGTGTTGGCATCTGGTGATTGTCTTTTCTCATTCAAATTGACGTTATTCTGCTTATTGGTATAGGAAGTGATTTTCTGTTGAATTCTGGACATTTTGGGTATTATGTTCCTTAAACTTCTGTATTAATAAGCCTCTGACATTGCACCAGGTAGGGAATAGGAGCACTGACTTGTTACTGGAAGTTCATGTTTTCCATCTAGCTTCTGTTGACACCCTAGTAGGAAGAGGGATACTTGTTACAGCTGGGCGGTGGTGAAGGTCCTTACCTCCCACTGTGCCTCTCTTGACACCACCTGGGCAATGAGGGTTAGGGTGCCTCATCACCAGGTAGAGGTGGAAGTCCAGGGATCCAACAGAGATGAAAGTTTGGAGTCTCATTTGGCCTTCTCTGTCACAACTCTAGCAGGGGAGTTGGGTCAGCTCATTACAATCTGGTAAGGATGAAAGTTTTTAGGCTCCCCATTTGACCTTTACTGTTATGGATGAGGGTAGATCTGCCATTTTTTCCATGGTGTTTGCCTGGAGTAGAGTTGTTCTTGTCTAAAAGTTTTCTATATTGCTAGATTATTCCTTTTCTGGTCCTTTGGTTAGAGACAGCAGGCTTTCTTAGGGTTGTTTTTTTTTTTTTCCCTATATCCATTAGCATTTTTGCAGGTTGCTGGCTTCTTTAGCACCCAGTCCAGGATATGTAAGGCAAAAAGAAAACCCAGGAATTCACCACTGGAATTATTTCTTAGGACCCAAAGACCCTAGTTGGTCTTTCTCTTTCTCCCTTTCTGAGTTTTCTTATGTTTGTTTTATACATAGTATCCAGAATTTTACTTGTACTTAAGCAGGAAGGATAGGGCAAAGTAACTCTATCTGGAGTAGAAGTTGTAAATGGTCTTTCATCATGAATGTAACTGTATTTTAAATACAAATACATATTGTGTGTTTCTAAAGTCTGCAGTTCCTGAGTAGAGAGCACCATATTCCAATATTTTTGTTAAAAAATTAAATGCCATTGTTAATTAAGCCAGCATATAATGAAAAGATTTATAAGGTCTTGTCTTTGATGCCCATTTTCTGAAGCGATATTCAATACAGTAGAATTCTAATACATGAAAAGTAGTAGAGTTGGCCCTACTGAGAGAAGAGTTTGTATTACTTTAACTTTGATGGTGTACTGCATGCCAGTATAAATGTAATTTTCCTTTGACCTTGAAGAGAATTTTTCTTATTAAAAGGTTAGTTTTTGGCTGGGCGCAGTGGCTCACGCCTGTAATCCTAGCACTCTGGGAGGCCAAGTCGGGTGGATCGCTCAAGGTCAGGAGTTCGAGACCAGCTCTGAGCAAGAGCGAGACCCCATCTCTACTAAAAAATACAAAGAAATGATCTGGACAACTAAAAATATATATATATATAGAAAAAATTAGCCAGGCATGGTGGCGCATGCCTGTATAGTCCCAGCTACTCGGGAGGCTGAGGCAGAAGGATTGCTTGAGCCCAGGAGTTTGAGGTTGCTGTGAGCTAGGCTGACACCACAACACTCTAGCCAGGGCAACAGAGTGAGACTCTGTCTCAAAAAAAAAAAAAAAAAATAGGTTAGTTTTTCACAAAGCCCTCTAGATTTTAGTGTGGTTTGTTTTGCATATGTAAATGAACGTATGGGGGTATATCAAAACATGAATAGTGTTATAGAAATGTAAAACTAGAATAATTGTGTGTGTGTGTGTATAAATAGCTGCCTGCCTGCAGGGTTGAGAAACCTATAGCCTTAAGGCCACATGGGGCCTTCTAGGTCCTTAAGTGTGGCCTTTTGACTGAATCCAAATTTTACAGAACAAATCCTTTTAAAAGGGGTGCAGTAGAGAAAGATGAAGCTTTTCTTGTCTCCTTTGGTGCTTAAAAAAGAACAATCTTGAAATCAGAAGGCCACAGGTTCCCCACCCCTGCCTGGCATTAGTCAACGGAAACCAAAAAACAAAAATGTTTAAAATTTTTGTCATATACACGCTCATCACTTACAGTAAGAATGCCATTATCTCCCTTAACAATACTGACAACGTATCTGTTGTTGCATTTGTTAGACAGTTTTTATCTGTGGCTTATACTAGAAATAAATCTTTACACATCACTGCCAGATTTTGAACACCAAAAATAAGCATGTAATTTTCAAAGCTTATCCCAAACATCAAATTTCTAAAAGAGAGAAAAGATAATTGCAAGTTGCGTCTCAGTCTGTGTAATGTGATTTCATTCATTCATTTATCCCTCTCTCTTTAGAGGCATTAATGTGACAGGCATATTGCATTTAGAGTGAAACATACAGTATGTATCAACTAAGTCACTGATACATGACTGAGCATGTTAAATGTATGTTCACATTTTTGTTACAAATGAGTAGATATCTGTGTTTGTTAGTTATGAAAGGGATTGGGGAAAAAAACCTAAGAGAACTCAGTAATAGACATGGTTCTAATTAATATTGTTCTTAATAATTATATATCTTAGCATTTATTTTATTATGTTATGAAAGGATGTGTTATAATCGTAATGACTGTCTGATATTATTTTAATCCTAACCACGTGCCAGCCATAGTTCTAAATACTTATGATGAATAAACTAATTTTAGTGATTGCTTATAAATTAATTCATTAGTTATAAATAGAACTGTTAATAACATAATGTAGATTTGTACTGTTGACCCAAATAGGTAAGATAATTTACTTGTCATCAAGTGATCTAAAAAAAGTATTTAAGAAATGTTTAAAAACAACTTAGTTTATTTATTTAGGTCAATATTTATGAAGCAAATCTATTTTGAGCCTTACCAAGAACATGCTATTCTGTATTAATAAAGATTTAGGTCTTTTGTACAGCTGTTGTGCAGACTCTGCAAGAATCAAGCATGTTTTGAGTATCCTAAGATTTAGTGTTAAACTTTTGGTCTTCAGCTCCTTGCTGTCTTGTACTCTTCTGTGCAGGGCTTCCGTGCAATAGCTGTGATGGAATCACTGCCCACTGCTGTGAGGTAGACCCCATAGTTAATGAACCTAAAGTGAGCTAATCAAACTTGGTTTCTTGATACAGTGATTGTGTTATGTACCACATATGAATAGACAGGCCTTTATCTTTCCTTAATGATCTAACAGGGAACTCTCTTTTAACATGGGTCCTTTTCGTACCCTCCTTATTTTTATTCCACAGGGGTGGCCGTTTAAAACATCTGACAGACAAGCAGTTAACCAGTTCCCTGGTGAGATTAGTAACATATTTAATAGTCTTGCATCATCAAGGAACTCCTGCCCTGTAGGGAACAGTTTGATTCAACATTTTTTTGGAGAGGGGGTTAGAGAATCTAAATTTTCACTTGGATGGCTCCTCATATTTTCAAACAGGTATGAAAAAATTTAAATACCTGGCTTTTTATGTTAATTATTTTAAGACTTATGGTATTTTATTTCTCAAATTATATGAATAGTTGAAGGGAGTTGTGTCTCTCTCTTCAGGAAAAAGAAATCCATTGAAGAGAGATCAATGTCAGAATGTACAAGTATAGTATCTCATCTGGACTTATGGGATTACAAATCAAACTAGGATACTTACTTTAAAATATAAATTATTATAGATTTGGAAATCTCAAAGAAAGCCATGTTATTTAATTGACATTGGAAATTAGACTTGCCTTTCAGTGGAATAATTTTTGTAAATTCATGAGAAAAGAATAAAAAGTCAATTTAGAGTAGTCGATGGTGTTATAAATCCAGAACAAGTTCTACAACATTACAAAAATCAAGATTGGTTGCTTACATTTGAGAGTATGAAAGGTAGCAAAATTATATGATTTATAAATAATAAAGTAAACATAGGGAGGTGACTTTTAATCTTCTAAAATTATCTTTATTCATTTTTCTTTCACCAAAATCAAGGTCCTGTGAAATTGTATATTGGAATTTCTAGGGCCACATTTGTAGGAACACACTGCTTTGTTCTAACAGAAAGATTTTACCCAATTCTGAAGATTTATGCATTGCAGAACATAATGGAATTTTATTGCCCTAGTTATTTCAATATAGTGTTCTAAGATTCCTGGTTCCTGCTAATGCTTTGACTCATAGGAAGCAAAGATTTAGAAGGGTGAATTTCAATGTCATTCACATTTTTTTTTATTTCACAGTTTTGAACGCTAATGCTTTTATTCCCAAGAAGAAAACATATACCTGAAAAGAGCTATATCAAACTTGTTTTTATCAGTCATTGGTCAAGTGTGTAAAATGTGACTCTTTCTTAAGGTCTTTTATCAGCATTTTATTATTTTTTGTTCAATTCAAAGTTGGGTCCTCAAGCAATAGTTTCATATATTTTTTCACATATTTTTATTTGGTTTATTGGGCAGTCTCAATGCAGTGAGGGTATAACATGGAATGATTTTGTATTTCTGCAGTCACTGTTTTCCCCTGTGCTTTGTCAAATTTCCCATTGATGTTCCTTTGTGATTTCTTTGACAAATCTCATGGTTTTCCAGTTCCTGTAGTTTTTAAAAATGTAGTCCAGTTCAAGTATAAAATTCCAAGTTCTTATCCCTTCATTGCAAGCCATATGTTTTGGCTCAAGAGACTTAGAGGAGCGAGGGTGCATGTCAATCTCTTTCTCTCTTCCTCTCACTGCAGTGTCTTTGAGTGTTTTTGGTTGGTGGGGTAGGGGCTTGATCTGATTCTCAGACACCTTCCTGCACACTCTACCTCTGTTTCATGGCCTTATTCCTCTGGTGTGGGGTGGGGAACTGGAGTAGGGGAAGGTGTCACTCTTAGCCTGGTTTCATCCACTGCTGGTGGTTTCCACTGTGGGTTTCCATATAGATTATGTCCATGGTTTTCTTGAGTTGGTGGTCAGTTTCTCCCAGCTCACTCTGGCCCCAAGGGCAGCCATGCATATTTCCATGCTCCCGAACCCCTCTGTTGGTGGGTGTTGCTCTGGCCGGCCTGAGTAGCCCTTTGGCTTCTGCTAGATTCTCTTTCATTCCCTGCAGGGGCTATGGAGATCTAGAGTGAGTAGGTCTTCCTTTATCCTTTTCATTTTTTCAGGTACCCTTCATGCCCAGGGCTCCTTCAGTAAGCTCTCAGACATCTCCAGGCCCAGTCTCTGTATTTTCCTATGCTTCCAAACTGCCAGGGACATATATCAAACTAAGACAAAATTTATTTTCAAAGTGGGCTGACAAATTCAATTCTTAACAAGCTTCCCACCAGGGAATGAAATGTCAGTCTTTCTTTCATGCAGGTATTCCCACTCTATACCAGCTATTCTCATAGAGCTACGTCACTAACTGGAAATGCTATATTCCTCATCAGGCTTGACAATCCAGATGATTCCCTTCTGTCCACCTTCCCATCCCTTGTTCCTCTGTGTATTCTTTGTGATTCGACCAGTTGTACTGACTCCTACAAGAGGGTAGGGGATAAGGCCTAGTCCTAAATGTTGGTAGCTCTCTATAGCTTCTTTTATTATTGGCCACAGGTCTTAGTGTCAGTTCTGGGGTAATAGGAAAAATCTTGCTGTAATTAGGTTCTTTTATGAATGATAAAAAGCCCAGTGACTTAAACAAAAGAGAGGTTATTTTCCACTCACATAAAGGTCTGTAAGCTTGCAGTCTAAGGCTGGTATGATGGTTCTTTTCCATGAAGTCTTTGGGGACCCAGCTTCCTTCCTACTCACCACTCTGTCATATCTAGGTTTTGGTCCTTGTTTTCATGGTCAAAGATGGTAATATCTATATTACAAGCAGCAGGTTGGTGAAATGGGTAAAGAAGAGAAAAAGGCACTCACCTAAAGTCTCCTTTAAAAAAGGTTCCACAAAACTGCCACAGAATTCTTCCATCTACAGTCCACTTAGTGACATGGCCTGTTGTAGCTACAAGGGAGCCTGGGAAATACGGTTTTTATTGGGAGTGTCCCAGTGCCCAGCTAAGATTGACAGTGGAAGAATAGTGAGGACAGCCAGCAGTCTCTGTCACTTCACTGGCCACTGTTACATCTTTGGAGCTGTGTGCTAGCTTCTACCTTTACATTTATCTTTCATATATAAGTTATATATATATACACTAATATTGAATGCCTGCAGGACGCATGGTATTTTATTAGATACTCACAGGCTTATGGTGAATTGTATACAGTTAGGAGAAAAGTTAAATCTTTTAATAATGGTATCTGAGCCACTGGTGGAAACAAAGTTCGAAGCTTATCTTTTTGACTAGAATTGTCTTGTCCTATTTTTTTGTCCTTTATAATTTTCATTTATCTTGGAGAAAAAATAGAGCTGCTGTAAGTTGGTTGACATATAAGTGTGTTCAGTGTCACTCTCTATATTTAGGAGAATGTCATGTCTTTTATACAGACTTCCAATTGATGTCAAAAGGGTGATTATATTTTATTAAATTTAAAGAGAGCATGTTTTATGATAGCACTATATCAGACATGGTAGTTTAACTATACCATAAATGGTTGTTAACTGTAGCTGTTATAGTGTCACCATTTATTGGCTTTTGCATAAACCTGTTACGAGATAAGTTTCATTTTCCCCCATCATACCTAGCTGACACATAGTAAACAACACTTCCACATTCTTGAGCTCATATGCATTGACTGAGCTTTTAATTTGCTCAGGAGGTATAATACAGTGAATTAGAACTGTTGTCAAATCTTTTTCCCCAAGGTTAACTTGGAAAAAATATTTTTATAACAAAATCTTTATAGTACTTTGGAAACAAGGCTTTTATGTTGACTTGATTTGAGCTCTAAACTATTTTTATAGATTCCCAGGAGGAAGTTTCCCTACCTCCGGGGAAAATGATGGCCATTCTTAACCCTAGTGGTTTAAAAAAGTTGAATTATTAAACCATTAGACTAGGGTTCATATTGTTGTAATTTTCAGTCAGATCCATGTTATATATGACAAAGTAATTATGGGCTATATTCTGTAATAAAGGTATGTGGACATTATGCAGCAATTAGAATAAAACCTAAGACAAGGAACTAATTCAGGTATGTGTTTTAATTTTCTTTCTCACAAATTCAAGATTTTCACTTAAGCCTTTACCTTAAATCTATACACATTTAACAAATCGAGTAAGTTATAGCATTAAAAAACCAATTTTCTTTCTAATATAATTAGTGTGAATCCTTTTCCATTCTATAGGTATATTTTCATTAATTTATCATAAAAGCCATGCTCTTTTTACTTCATTAGCTTATAATTTAAAAAAACACTGAAAGAACTTTTTTGAAGGTAGATAAATGGATGGAAATTTTCTTATTGGGAAGATGGACTCACTCTCCTCTATCCCCATATATCCTCCCTCTGACATGGAGTGTGTCTTACACGTGGTTTTAATAATGGTTAGTTGTATTTAACTCAATGAAAAATAATATTATGGCAACTTTATTTTGGACTATGCATTACGAATCATTTCAATTTAATTCAATTTGATTGCAATGTCAAAATTTCAAACAGAATATGATATAGTTTTATATAAATATATATATATTTAACAGTGGTTTTGTAGGGACTATAATGTAGAAATAGAAGAATGTCACCATCGATTCAGCAGCAATCACATACACATAGAGTCAAAGATGAGAGAACAGTCAGGCTGACAAATTGTCACTAGAATAAAATGAACTTTGACTTATACTTGAGCTCTTTACGTATCATGCATTATGAAAAGTTGGACCTTAAATATAGGTGTAGCATTTAGTTGTGAATTTTTCCACTAGCTATAATGTAAGCAGTGGTCCCCAACCTTTTTGGCACCAGGGACTGTTTTCATGGAAGATAGTTTTTCCATGGACTGGGGGTGAGGTTAGGGGATGGTTTCAGGATGATTCAAGTGCGTTACATTTATTGTGTGCTTTATATCTATTATTATTCATTGTAATATATAATGAAATAATTATACAACTCAACATAGGTTGAGGACTCCTGAATTGTAAAGCACTTTGTATAGCATTTCCTAAACTCCCTTAAAACCCGAAAAAGACTTAAGATGGAATTAATAGATTTTTCGTAGCTATTGGAGGATTCCAGTAAGTTTTTAAATATTTGAAGTTTGGTCTGTATAAATTTTTGAATTTTTCTTGAAATCTAGACCCTTTGAAAAAGGACCTATTACATCTGGCTCCCTCTTAAAACGGTGTTCAGCAGATTGCGTGTGTTCTGTTATAGGTTCACTACTGTGATAGACAAAGTGGCAAAGAGTATGTGACCTGTCTGACATTAGCCCCTGTGCAGATGACTTTCCATGCTATTGGAAACTCCATCGAAGCCAGCCATGACCAGGTATAATATGCCACTGCCATTTTGCTGTGTTATGGCCATGCTCAGAAATCGGAGGCCATCAAAATGGAAGCTATGTGCACATATACAGCTTTGCTTTCCTTAATGTGTTATCTGCTAGCACCATTTGCTAGAGTTTTGAAAAAACAAATTGTTTGTGTTGGGAAACTGATATCCTAGAAGATTTAAATTATTTTAGACTTCTTATTTGTAGTCTATTATTAATTTAAATATAGAATTCTCTTATAAGGAAGAAATAATTGCCCTAGAAGTTATTTTTAATCTTTAATAATTATATATGAGAGGAAAGACCAACAAAACAATGTAGATAACACTGGAGTCTCACTATAATATACTCACTTGGTTCTGTTGAAGAAAGTTTTATAGAATGTACAGTCATGCATCACTTAATGACAGCGATGTGTTTTGAGAAATGTGTCTTTAGGTGATTTTATTATTGTGCAAACATCATAGAGTATACTTATAGAAACCTAGATGATACAGCCTGCTACACACCTAGGCTATATGGTAGAGCCTATTATTCCTTGGCTACAAACCTGTACAGCATGTTACTGTACTGAATACTGTAGGCAATTGTAACACAATGGTGAGTATTTGTGTATCTAAACATATCTAAATATAGAAAAGGTACAATAAAAATACGGCATTATACTCTTATGGGCCCACTATGGTATATGCAGTCTGTCATTGACTGAAACGTCATTATGAGGCACATGACTGTATATAAGATAACAATAAAATGAATTTTCAGAGCCATCAGCTTAGTCCCACAACTTGGGATATTATTGAAATGAAGTTCCAGTGTTGTTTTTACTTTTTAAGTTTTATTCTGAAATAAAGCTAAAAATCTGTAAAGTATATTGTTTTTTAATTAAAAATTCATTTGATTGTTTAAATTGCAGCTTGAGAATACATCCTGTTTATAAGATAATACATATTTTCAATTAAAATAATCATCACATTAGACTTAATAATAATAATGGTCTAGGTCATAGAATTTCTAGCCTGGAGTCAGAGTAAATAGACATACACAGTTTACTGTATGACTAACAAGCTATGCTTTCTAAATTAACCATTCACATACAGAACAATTGTAACCCAGTAACCCACTTTATATCCATTTTTCAGTAAATTTGAGGACTTCTAATAGTCTTACCTGACTAATCTTTTTTCCTTCTAGCAATGCCTCTTGCATGGGAAGAATAAATGGTCTGTCTTCTCAAACTCATAATTTATCATTGTTCAACTCAAGACCAAAGGAAACATTCTTAAGGGCACACCCCTCTCTAGTCTAATCATTATTTGTTAGTTGGTGGGAGATATTATGGTATTCAGGAATTGGTGATCAGAAAATCTGTCCATGGCATAAATTAGCTGCGACTACCTGGGTGGATTTCTGTCACCTCTTTCTGACTCCGTTTCCTGGAATGTTAAATGAGGGAGTTGAGTTAGATGACTACAAGGTCCATTCCAGTCTGCCATTTTATGATTCTATAACTGATGTTCCTGTTCCTGGTTGAATGAGCCCAACCAAAAATAAACAGTTACAGCATGTTGATCTGGAAAGCAGCTTAGAGACCACTCCAGTGCTTCTCAGAGTTTTACACTGACATATGCCCTCGCTGCAGAAGAGAGTACAGTAGGGACCCGAGGGGCATAGCCTAAATTAACATACAGAAAGTTTTACATTTCCTTGTGTAAACTGTAATTTAGCTGTAGGCTAGGTGCTAAGGATACATGGGGAGAATGTTAGATATGGTTCCTGTTCGCAACTTCACGCCTTTGAATATTTAGCAAGTGCAGCATAGCTACCTCTATATCTGTCTCTCTATCCTACTCTGTGATAGAAACAAACAGCAAGAGCAGCCTGGGATACCCATTCTGCAAAGGTCTTCTGAGGCTGAGCAAAGAAATGGAGGAGTGTATCAGTAACCCACACATCTGAGAAAAGCAACTCACTGTTAGCAGAGCTGGCATGTTGCTATGAAAGAGCGCTGAACTGAGAATGGAGACTGGGATCAAACCCAGCTTTGTTGTGTGTTAGCTATGGGACCTTGTTTCTTCACCTCTTTGCAAGCTGGCTTCTTATGTAAGATGACGAGGCTGGTTTAGGCTTATGTCAAGTTCATTTGCCAAGGTTCAAAATCCAGGACTACTGTCTGCCCATATGGCACCTTTACAAATTAGGAGGAAAAAAGTGCCTCTTCCTCAAGGCATTTTACTACCATCTGACAGAATAATTTTCAATGGACAAATCCCCAGTAACTATAGTGCAAAGGGCGCCCCATTGAGGTGTACAGTGTACAACCTGCACAACTGTGCATCTATCCGGAACATCCATTATATTCAATGGTAAGTAAATAAAGACGTTTTTGCGTTAAAGCAAATACAAATATAGATGACAAATTTGCATGAAATTTTAAGATAAAAAACTTTCAGGAAACATTTTGATAACAGTCAAATTGATGAAGGAATACATGACTAGAGCCATGACAGGAATAATCATCCTGTGCATCAAAAATACTCCCCTATGGTGGCCTCAGAGGTGCAAAGTGGGGTAGTGGTGTGGTCAGTACTCCTCCAGTACCTGGATAATTGGGCCCGCTGGGGAAAGGAGACAGAGTAAACCTCCACTCCACACCCTCGGGCTTTTTTATGTTGTATTGTCATTTCCTCCTCCCCAGCCTGAGGGTCTGTCTAGGCAGAAGGTACTCCTTTGCCATAGCAGCATAAACTTGATCTCTAAGGTGGAAAAGGTGGACCACAAAATGCTTTTTCACCTGTTAATTTGTAAACGCTACTGAACAGGGAAACGTTTTAAATCAAAAATTATGATTGTCTGAAAAAAATGTTTCTATTACTAATCTATTTGAGCCAATACAGTTGAACAAACAGAATCTGTATTCTGAGAAAAAAAGTATTTTTCAAATTTTGAGGTAGTCCTTCTTAAGAAACTCAGGTTGTGGCCGGGTGCGGTGGCTCACGCCTGTAATCCTAGCACTCTGGGAGGCCGAGGCGGGCGGATCGTTCTGAGCTCAAGAGTTCAAGACCAGCCTGAGCAAGAACGAGACCCCGTCTCTACCAAAAATAGAAAGAAATTAATTGGACAGCTAAAAATATGTATAGAAGAAAAAAAAACTAGCCGGGCGTGGTGGCACATGCCTGTAGTCCCAGCTACTCGGGAGGCTGAGACAGTAGGATCGCCCGAGCCCAGGAGTTTGAGGTTGCTGTGAGCTAGGCTGACACCACGGCACTCACCCCAGGCAAGAGAGTGAGACTCTGTCTCAAAAAAAAAAAAAAAAAAGAAACTCAGGTTGTTCTTCCTTGTATAGAAAATCAAGATGAGAAATGGAAGAGCTCTCTAGTCTTGAGCCTTGATAGCTTATCTT
>RJWJ010029921.1:0-20239 GCA_004363605.1 Indri indri | reverse complement strand
AAAAAAAAAAAAAAAAAAAAAACCGTACCAGGTATTTTCCTTCTTTCTCAGTGGTGTCAAATGTAACATGTAAAATCTTTAATTTTGGAGAGGATGTCTTTGCATTCTAGACTCATAGATCCTTAACACTTCACTGATGTGGTAGCACCCTGGATCTTTGTAGGTCTATCACTCACCTCCTGGAGGATACATGTCTTACCAAAATCTCCAAATACTTGGAACTCATTGCTGACTGACATGTTATCATAAATAGGACTGAGCAGAAGAAGTTGAATGGTGGGGCAGTGGCCACAGGGGCCTCAGCTAATTATGCGGGATGATCTGGAGTTGTACAGGCTTTCAGGGTTCACTTTGTGTCTTTCCATGATGTTGAGCAGGAATTAGATGCCCCTGGTGGGGAGGCAATAACCTTGGGCAAGGCAGTTTGAAGAGCAATTCATGGAGAGGGACTTGGCCGAGGAGTCCTTTGGTCCCAAAGGAAGTTCGTGCAATACATCACAGCGCCCACTACAACATATATTAATTCCTTTATGGGTATAATAAAAGCAGCCACCACTTTTAGAGTGCCTACTGTGTGCCAGGCACTGTGTTGGTGCAGTGAGTATTCATGTGTCCATTTTATAGATGAGGAAACTGAGAGGTGAAAGAATTTTCCCATAGCTCATAAATGATGAGGCAGTATTTTAATCTGGTCTGTCTGACTTCCAAGCCCTAGATCTTAAGCACTATGTGAAGATCTAGTTCAAATGGCTTTTTGGAGAATTAAGTGAGCTAAATTATTTGAAGTGGCTGATTCAAACCTGGCACACTTAGGATGTTCAATACATGTTTGCTGAAAGAATTGAATGAATGAATGAAACTCATGCTGAACTCCCATTTAATATTCTTATGGTTTATTTCATATGAAAGGCCCAATGTGTGACAAAGAAAGGAGACAGAGAGAGAAGTGATATTTATTTAGCACTGACAATACCACACGCATTAAGTACGTGTAGTTTATTGAATGGTTTGATGTGAGAAGCACTCAGTGAGGAGCTGAGTTCCCATAAACCACAGCTGGGGGTGCAATGCCATTATTATCTCTGGGTAATAAACAAAAAGACCACCCGAATCCATGCACAGAGGTAGCATTTGGAGTGAGAGAGGGATTTGGGGAGATATAGCAGCAAGGAGAAAGAAGATACTCAGTGGCCCCCTTGGAAGGGCTAAAAATTTAGTGACTTTAATGACACAGATTCTGTTCTGGTCCAGAGAGTACTGTTTGGAGAAAGCTGACCAGAGACATAGTTCTGTGGGTCAAGTCAATGAAGGCATGAATTCCAGTGCCTACATTGAGCTTGCTGAGTATTTGCTCTCATGAGTCTATATCCTCCTGTAACTATGTGAAGACAGAATTCCACCCACTGTTCAGAAATACCGGTGTCTAAAGGCAGTGCCTGGAACACGGCAGTAATCACCAATTGCTTACTGAAAGATGAACTTCCATTGGAACCCATCTTGGGCATTTGTGCTACAAGGGTTTGACAAGACCCTCAAATAAGTGTCCATTATATGGAACTGTGCCTTCATTGGCTTGATAAGACCTTCTGAATACCCAGAGGAAGGCAGCCAAAGGGCTTCCCAATTCCATATAACAGACCCTCATTTGTGGGTCTTGTCAGGCCAGTACTTTCGTCAGGGCTGGATGTATAAGGTAACAAGGTTTTGAGGTTTTTCCTACCACTTCAGTCTACAGTAAGAAGATAGGAACTCTACGGCAGGAGACATGAGTCAAAACACTGACCCTAAAGCAAAAGTTCCTGAGTCCCAACACTTTGTTCCTTACTAGAGCCACACTGCACTGCCGAAGTTTCAGAGGCTCTTAGAAAATTCATATCCACTTACTAATAATTAAGGCCTTTTGTATCTAAAACAACAATGCATGATGTTTACTCAAATTGATTTTTCCATAAGAGAAGTTTAAAATAAATAAGTTATTTCAGGGGAATCATGGTTGTCAGCAAATAGAAATGTCATGTGCTTAACTCAAAACACAATAATACTCCGTTACTCATTTGACTTCTCTGAGCCTCAGTTCTTTCATCTGTAAAATGAGGAGGTTGAAAAAACTCATTATCAGCCACATTATAGTCGCCAGTGGTCTAGAAATCTGCAACTCAATTACTAAAAGCTAGAAATGTTCTGCTTCTACAAAGATAAATCACTTCCTTACTGCTGTAAATGTGTTTAGAAGGAAATCAAAATTTACTGGATGAGAGTGGAAATTACTCTATTATATAGTGTTTTTATTATTGGACAACACAAAGTAGTAACACAACACTTTTCTGGATAATGTAGACCCTGGAGACAGACAAATCCAATGATTTGGGGAGCTAGATTAGCTTTTCATATCGACCATAGAAATATTGCAAGCTCTTTGAGTCCACGAACGTGCTTACACCACGCCTGGAACATAATAGTGGGTACTCGTGCCCACTGTGAAAGCCTATTGTTAGACTTTTATTTCCAGACACAGGCATAATGAGGAAAATTACAGTTACTTACGCAGTTTGGGCATTGTATCCATGTTCAACTCTATTGGAGTCCCAATACAAATTTTCCATGGCAACAAATTGATGATGGTCATAATTATCATTAGTTCATTGTATTTTTTAAATATTGTATCCAAGTAGCTCTGAGCCCTTTTGTAGAACATCTTACTCTTTCCAAAATTGCCTACAAAGTGGTAGGTATTATTCTTCTAGTGTACAAATGGAGGGAGCAAGCTGTAAACATGACTTCGATTTTGAGTTTTATCCAAGATATTAAAATTAACTCCTCTCTCACCTGTTACAACAGCATCAGAGTAGAGATACTTGCTGGTGCTTTTAACAAGCATCCGACTCTAAAAAACCCCAAATCAGAGCCACGGTTTTCTGCCCTTCATCAGCTTAGTCCCCAAGGATGATTTTGGATATTTACACGTTTACATGATTTTTGAGGTAGAGCACGCCTATTTCTTCTCTTTATTTGCCTGTTCCTCATCCTCTAACAATCCTTCAAAAGTTACTCTTCTCCTGGTTTCTACACAATCCTTTTCTTTCTTACCTGTAATCACCCACTTTTGTGCCTTTAAAAATCACCTTTTTTGCTGAAAACTCTAACCTATCGTGTGAACTTGATTACACGTATCTCCATCCAGATGACCTCTATCCAGTTCAGAATTAACGCATAATGCGCATTGTAAGTCCCAATATAATCCCCTCCTTCATGCCTGCTTCTTCCCCAACATGCTCCACTTTTGCTGTTAGTATCCAAATCACTCCTATCTTTTGGACGTCTTCATCAGGCAAACTCAAGTCCTTATTCTGTTCCACGTAGTATATCCAATAGGTCATCAAATTCTTCAGACTCTACCTCAAAACTGCTTCTCAAATTCCATTTTCTGTCTCCATTCCTAGTTCCTCTGTCATAACCTAGATGATCATCTTCTTTTTTCTATTTCCATAGCCCTAGTCTTCTTCCCGTTTTCTCTCTGCTCTAGACAGTTCTCCACACTGCTGACAAAGTTACTTTCCTCCAAAATGCAGCTTATTGCATCACTTTCTTACTTAAACACCTTCCTGACCTCAAGAGTCTTCATTAACTTTTGGCATAAAATTCTAACTTCTGCATTTGATATGTGTGACAAGGTTAACGATCTGGGCCCAATCTCTTTCTAGCTTCATCCTTTGCCACTCCTTGCCAAGGACTTAGTATTATTAACATCGAACATCTTTAACTCCCCTCTCATATCCAAGCCTTTTCAGGATTCCACTTTTTTAACAAATTTTTTGTTCATGATGTATGTAACTTGCCAATAAAATATTTTCTTCTTATCTGCAGAATGGTTATTTGCTCATGTTCCAAGCTCTCAAAGCTTTTAGGCTTTGTGTACGTAAATGCCAACTGACTAAATTGTATTGTAATTTCTTGGTTTACATCAGCTCACACCACTAGACTCTATTCATTTATCAATTTCTATGCATGAGACTTGGCAAATCTAAAAGATGGCATCTGATTTGTATGCATTTTAAAAAGTACATATTGATTATATTTATGGTATCTTAAAAAGCTAAGGTTTTAAGTTGTGCAAATAGTGTGTTTATTGCACATGGATAGCTAATAGGCCTCAGATAAAAGTATTTAATGGCCAATCAAGAAATTGCATTTAATATCATTAACCTTCTCATAAAAATAAACTTCACTGTCTTATTTTTCCCTGAAATATTCACTTTGTGAAACCTAATGGATTCTATGAAATATCACTTGAAGTGTGACAGGATAATAAGAAAAATTTAACCATAGAACTTCCTCTTCACTGGTTTTAACAGAAGATTTCCTTGGGGGTGATGAATTATTTTGAATGCAAACCATGAAGTTGTTTATAAGAACTTAATAAGACTTAGATTTCTAAAGCATAACGCAACGTTTCTTCACTCTGAAATGCAGCAGCAACTCCATCATTTAAGGATTGCTACGCTTCCCCACGTTCAAAAAAAAAACAACAAAGGCTCTATTTCATTGCCTTGGCTTCATTTTTTTAAAGAAGCCCATTTTCTACTTCTTTTAGAAAATGTTCCATCACTTTTCCTGCTTTGTAAGACTTTATTGATGACAAAATGGCTGTCTTAAACATAAGTTACCCTAATTCAGACTATTTGTAAAGGAAAAGAGAATTCTTCCTTCGCTTTATCAGCACCTTAGATCTGAGCATGTGTTTTCTGTTTGTGTTTTTTTTTTTTTTTTCATTTCAGGATATTATGAGGGTACAAAGATTTTGGTTACATTTTATGACTTTGCAGAATTGAAATTCTCCTTCACTCTATGAGCATGCCTAAATCTGGGCACGGGTTTTGACATTGCCACATCCCCTCTTCTCAACCTACCCTTTAGTAGCATATGGTCATTGATCGTCTGCAAATACTGTTCTACTTGCTTGCAAGAATAAGATGATGAAAAGACACAGCCCTCACCTCCAGGCACTTACAGGTTTCTAAAGGGATTTGAAATTACTGTTCATGCTACTCTGTCTTGTATCCTTGATATTCGATCAGTTGAGTACTCAATATCTCTGCCTTTAAAATGCACCTCACGTGTATTTTTCTCTGTTTCTCCTACTACTACTTTAGTTAGATCATGCCTAGCTTTTTCCATAATGCCCTGACCCGTTCTCTGCTTCTGGTCCATTTCCAGCCATCCGTGTTGCAGATTCATTAATCTACATAAGGAAGAAATTTAGTAGTTAGAATTCCCATATTCGAACTCTCCATTGTAGCCCACTGATTATAAAAATCTAGACTCATAGCATTTTATAAATAGAAAAGCTCTTTGAAGAGATGGAGAACTAACTCCTAAATTTGCATGTGAAGAACCCGAGGACAAGAGAAATTACTCCTTTTTATATTTTTAGTTCCCCTAAATAAAGTCCAAACTTCTCAATATACCATATATCACTCTTAAATATTTGAATACATTAGTCTACCTTGTGCAAAATCTTCAGATATGATGAGAGTTTCCATGAGCTCTTTCACAGTGTCTTCTCTTTATAGCACAAACTTGCCCATTCCTCCAAAATTTCACAAATAAAATGGATTGAAGTGAATTATCCTAGATTTCATTTTCTTATAATTTTTTTTTAATTTCAATAGCCTTCTTAAAATATGGTGCCAACTTGAACAATATATTTCAGATGTAGTCTGACTAGCATAGATTACAATATACCTATTATCTCCCTTTGTTCCAAACACTGTATCAAAACATAAATTTTTTCAATTAAATTTTACGTTATTCATTTAAACTCATCCTTTTGAAATCTGGGAAGCTTTGTTAATTCAAGATTTAATATCATTTATTCTTTTAGCAAAACTTTAATAAGTGTCTAAGATACACTATGCTAAACAGTAAATATATTATACAAAAGTAAACAGAGTAGACTCTTTCTCTGCCATCAGAAAGTTTATAGTCTTGTAAGGAAAAATTTATTTTAACAGTGGATTACATAAATTATAATTTGTGTAATTGACACATTTAATAAATTCTATATTAAAAAGTAAAACCTAGCTTTGTGCAGTGGCCATATCATAGTCAATGTGTTTTATAGAAAGCACAATTATTGCCAATTGAAAACTTTTGCCCATACCCCACTGTGAGGACTTCCAATATAGTTATCACTGGCAATTTTTAACAGTCTCTATGAAGAGTAAATTTTAAAAATTAATTAAAAATAAAAATTAAAAAAGTAGAACCAATATGTTTCTTTTGTTTCTCAGTGTATTAAGAAAGGAAACAAAGTTAACATTTATTGAGCAACTGAGCATACTTTGTGCAAGGGAATATACAAGGAGTTGAGAAAAATCAGAGAAATAAACTGTGTTCCATATCCTCGAGGAAATAACCATCTGCTGAAGGAGAGAGACATGAAAGTATTGGCTACCGCAAAGAAAAATGAAATAAATGCTAAACAGAACTATGGTTTTTGGAAACATGGAGAAAAGAGTAATTCATTCTGACTGAGGAAAACAGAAAGAAAAGCACATCCTAATTAGGAAGATTTAATATAATTAAGTTGTGAGTCCTTCAAAATAATTGATAAATGCAATAAAATACCAATTTCAGGTTCCATGGAATATTCTAAGAAACTTTAAATCTAAACCCCTCTACCCCCTAAATATTAATATATGAAAGCATAAGCAGATGAGAAGAAAAAAAGGGTAGATGATAGACAGATAGGCACAGCCATACACAAATGATGCATGAGGGCCTTGCTTATTAATTTTACAAAATGTTTTACTATCGTGTTAGAACTTTACATGGTGCTGGACTTTTAAAAATCAGGAGAAAATGGTCAATGGAAAAAGAATTGAGATTTTAAAATATTAATAGATTGATCTTTTATTATTATATAATATGAGCATTTCAGCAAAAATAACAGAAGCGAGTAATATCTTATAATTTTTGCAGTAATTAAATATGGACAGAAATTAAGTTGAATTTGTATTTCATATATTGCAACAACTCAAAGTACATGTAATTCATTTTTAAAAATATAGAAGAATATACACTAGCATATTTAAGTTATGCAGAAAAGAAAAGAACTCAGGATCATTCAAGAAATAAGGGATATTAGAAAAAAAAATGGATATGTCTGAACATGTAAAGGTAACTGTAAGGAAAACGGTGATAAGATAAAAATAGAATGAGGAAAACATAACATATAAATGTAATTGATAAACTTTCACTATTTGAAATATAGAGAAAACTGTGATTAATATATATGGTTATTATACAGGTTCTACTTAATAGCAATATTTTTATTTTTATTTATTTATTTATTTATTTATTTATTTATTTATTTATTGTAGAGACATGGTCTCACTCTGTCACCCAGGCTGGAGTGCAGTGGCACGATTATATTAATAGCTCACTGTAGCCTCAAACTCCTGGGATCAAGTGATGCTCCTGTCTCACCCTCAATATTAATATCTTTAAATGATCAAAAACAGTACACAAATGGAAAAATATAAAGTTAGCTAGTGTTTGGGAAATCAACCTTCAATCTAGTATAAAGTAAAGCTCCTATAAATAACTTTAAAGAATCATTGCACTTTGATTTTTAAAAAAATAATTTTTAAGAAACGCATGTTACAGAATATGTAACAGGTAGGTAATCTTATAAGTTGTATATGACATAATGTCAGCCCTCTAGAAATAATATGGCATTAAAGCATGCTCTGAGAATCCACTTGTGGCCTTTGTCTGAATAGCTCCACTGCAGGGAATATACCTCAAGGAATGAGCTGACACTGGAAAACCAAGAGGATCTATTTTTGCTGAATGAATAATTGGAAACATCCTAAGTGCTGAAAAATGAAGAATAATTAAGCAAAGAATACATTAATAAAATTCCAAGGTATAAAAATAACAGCTATGTGAACTATGACAATGTTAGAAAATGTTTACGTAACATTTTATTAAGTGTAAAAGGCTAAATATACATATTAAATAGACACTAACTCTTTTGCTGTCCTAATTCTTTTCCCAAAAGGGAAACATAAGCTAAAGGATGAAAAATTAAAAATTCAACTATGGTGGGAAGAGATTCAGAAATATTTGGGGACGTAAGTTCATAGTCAGCAACCAAATTTGTGGCTCATAAAAATTGTATTTGGCTGGTACAATATTGTTTGTTTTGTTATTTTATATTACTTTTTTTAACTTTTTAATTGAGGTTTGACCACACACAGTTAAATGCATAAATACAATAAAACTGATACTAAATGTTCAGCTTGATGCAGTTTAACCAATGCGTATATCCACGTGACTATCTCCCAGATCAAAATATTGAACATTGAACCCCAGAGGATTCCTTGTAATTCTTCCCAGCTGATGCTCCACCCTAAAAAGTAACCACTATTCTGATTTCATTCATCATCTAAAGTTTTGGTTGTTCTTGAACTTTACATAAATAGCATCATACAGTCTTTAACCTTTTGCACCTGTTTTCTTTTGAATTGGTATAATATCTGTGAGAGTCATTGATATTGTTGACTGCTTCAGTAGTTCATTTTTTACTGCTGTGTGACATTCTATTATATGAATATACCACATTTTAGTTATCCATTTTCCTGTTAGTGGACTTCTTCGGGATACCTTCAGATTTTGGTAATTATAAACAAATTTGTTTTTGAATGTCTTTTGCTAAACATACACACTCCTATCTCTTGCATATATATTTAGGATATGCATTGGAGAAGAATGGCTCAAATGAAGGGTAGGTATATGTTCAGCTCTGGGAGATAATGGCACATTATTTTCAGGGAAAAAATGTATTAGCAATGGGCCTGTCCAGTTAGCTATATAGGCATGTCTATATAGCCTTTTTTAACTTGCTTGGTCTAGAAAGGGTGAGTTTGCAACTCCTAACAGAAAAAGAACTTAGAATGCTGTTTCACTTGAAATTGTAACTTCAAATTTTCAGTGGTAATAGCTTCTAAGTACTTAGGGTAAAGAAAGGTAAACTTTTCCAAGTATAGTCAACTCTTCTTCTCAGAAGCAATGTCACCTCAAAGTCAAGAGCAATTCTGTGGTTGTTTTTCACTTTCCTAGTGATGCGCAGAGTGAATTCGGGCTCCTGAGCCCTCCCGCGGCAGCTTGGCCCTGGTCCTGGCTCTCTGCTCTGGCACCGCCTGATGAACCAGCCTAATCGGCCTTGCTCACGCTCTGCACTGCCACGGGGCTCAGTGTCAGCCAAGGCAATCATCTTTGCATACATTTCTACAGCGAGGATCTTTCTTTTTCTTGTATTTCACTTAATAAAATTAGTCACCACACATGGTGGATTAGCAGCAGTGGCTCAGCTTCCTTGGATTTACATGAATTTATTCTCAGTGGAGAGATCAAGAGGCAATTTATGCAGTTGTTGGCCTTGTTAGGGGTTCCCATCACCTGACCCTGCAGCTCGGTCTGAATAGCATGTTTGTGATTATTTATTATTTGGGGTGATTATCTCCACTTTTGCAGGCAACTGCTTGGAGATCATTTTCAGATTCTAAACTTTTCTGAGCTAGTTTTATAAGAGCAAGAGCAAACAAGGGGCTAAAAGGTAAATTTTTATATAAGTGAGCTAATACATCAAAATCTGGGCTGGTTACCAAAACACCCATCAAAGTCCCTATTTTTTGCCAACGTGATCATCAGGATACTTCTCTGAGAAACGAGAGCTGTGTTTCCAAATAGGCTGTATCTATGCATGGTGCATGCATACCAATAAATGGGAAAAATCCAGTTTTTCAAGAATGGTGAATGTAAACATTGTATTGATCTAATGCTAGAAAAGGTTTCTCTGGAAGTCTATACCAAATGAGAGCTAGACAGGAAGGAAAAGGTGATGGTACGCAACTATTCTCTCCCCTTTAATACCTGAAGATATCTCTGTAGTTCTACAGTGAAAGGAGCTGAATCCAGAACCACTAAACACTAGATAACCTTTCATTTCATGGCATCAGAATATATGGAGAGTGTAGGCAGGTAACTTAAATTTTCAGTGCCTCACTCTTCTCCTATGTAAAGTGTGCATAGCAACACTAACAACACAACAGGACTTTGGTGGGAATTAGGAAACATCACTGGGTACTTAGTGGCATTCAATAATAGTAGCTGCCTTTATTACTGTGACTGTTATTTCCCTTGTCTTTCTTCCCTTTCTCTCTCATTCTCCTCCCTGTTCCACCTCTTCCAGCCTCCATCCCTACATAACAGAACCACAGATTATACCTACTCATTAAAACGGCCTATGCGACTAGAAAGAGCCACAGAAAACCCAATAAATAGAATCTAACCTTTTTTAAAATCATGAATCAGCATTCTCCATTTCCCCTGCAGGTCAGTCTCAGAATTTTGCAGTTCAGAAATCTGTTCTTTTTCTTTCTGTGTTTTAGCTCTACAGCATCATTTATAGTTTTACGAGTTATTTTTTCCAGTAAAAGAAACGGCAGATCTGTGTACAATGATTTCTTGTGGTTAGTGGCAACAATAGAGCTTTCATGCTGAAAATGACCTTTTCTTTCTTTCTTTTTTTTTTCCAAAAGTAATTTGGGCTTAGATGAAAGGTGCTAAAATGTTGTAGGATGGGATTGGTATTTTCACTCCTTCTTTGCCCCCACCCTTTAGAGCATATTAGTCAACGTAAGTGATTATTGTGTGTTAGCATGGATAATGAGAGGCCAGTCTGGTTATATGGTCTTCCCCGCACTACTGGGAAGGACCAGAAATATGACTACCCCACCGTGAGGTGAGTGGGCTGGCCCATTGCGGGCTTTATCTTACCTTCATCCTCTGTGTACTCCAGGCTTCCATCACTCTTTCAGAAGCATTTATACCAACATTCTCTGCTCTGCCCCTCACTGTAAGATAACAGAACGCTGACAGTGATTGGCTTACCTTCTCTTTCATGCTGGGACCAACTTCTGCTGCAGAAATGGCATATCCCCGTCCACACCGAAAAAGCAGAGGCAACGCTCAGGAGTTCCTGAACTTTACCTCCAACTCTCATTTTTCAGCCTATGAAACATGAATTCCAAAGACACTTGCTAATGTTTATTTAACCCAAGTCTTGTTTCCTTTGATTATACAAGGGCAAGATATTAAAGGCCTGGCTCTGTAAGAATTTTAAATCTAATATTTTTGGAGAGAAATTTCATAGGTTAGATTCATTTTTAAAATTTTCTTTTCTGCATCCAATAAGCTAAAATGTAAAATGCACTATTTCCTGATACAACTCTTTTTTTTTTTTGCTACTAAACATCCTACAATGCGCTGATACAACTCTTAATAAAAATGCATCAAGTGGCCAATATTAATTTTTTTCAGGTAGCCTATCAGCTTTGCTTTATGAATTCTGAGTTCTCAGGTACTCAGAGAAAGTAGGAAATGCCAGTGTTCAATTGTTCATCCTGTCAAATAGTAATGTAAGGAACTGAGAGTTTTCCTTGCTCCCTGTAAAACTTGTTAAGGACCCTGGATGTTAGTGAGGTGGGAGGGGAGAGCCAAATTTATACATCCCCAGGAAATTGGAGGAGTTGAGTGCTTCCTCCCCCAGGGGACAATCCACCAACACAACAGGCAACAACATGACACTGTTCTATAAAACCAATAGGGAGCTACAGTGTGCTACTAGGAAAGGAATCTACCAGGTCCAAAAATGATGGTACACTATTCCTAATTAGACTGTTTTACCAGAGTACTGTGTTCAGTTTTAACCACCATATTTTTACCTTTGAGAGAATGAGGAACATTCTGTATACTGTGATCTTTTTGTTTTTTAAAGTATGCATAGAAACACTCTGGGAGCCTATCTAAGAAACTATTAACAGTAGTTGCCTTTGAATTTAATTGTACACATTTCTTTATTGTTAAAATTCCTTACCATGTGTATGTATTATTTTTACTTATAAAATGACATTTTTAAAAAATTTCTTAGAGAAACTCAAGCTCTGTGTGATAATAATAATAACAAATATTTTTATAGTGCTTACCATGTTTCAGACACTGTTCTAAGCACTTTATAAAGCACTTTATATTTAACTCTCATAATAACCTTAGGAAGTAGAAATGATCATTATCCCCAGTTTACAGATGAGCAAAGTGGAGACAGAGGCTAAATAGCTTGGCCAATATTAAACCTTTGGAAAGCAGGAAGCCATGATTTGAAGCAAAGCTGTGTGTCTGGCTTCTGGGCTCTTGAACAAATATCCAATAAAGTAATTGAGATAATGGAATAAGGCTGAGAGATAATGTGATTTTTATCCTTATGCACATGAGGAATTTAAAAGAGAAAAGAGATTTATTAGTTGTTTATGTCCACGGAGAATCTCAATCACAAATCCAGGAGCTCTAATTAAAACAGAAAGAAATAGAATTTTATGTCTTTGACTTTGTCAGTTGAAGAAATCCTGGAATAACTAACTAGGAAGGTGACTTTGAAAACATGGCCCTTTTTGAATTAAAAATACCTCTGTAGCGTAATTAGGGTAATTAAACTTTCCATCTTTACCTTTGCCATTATGTCTTCTTCTGATGCAGTGTCTCTTGTCTTATAATTTCATTTCCTTAGTCTTATTTACAAATTGTTCCCGTCCAACGATGTAGCATATTCAATTGTCTTGAAGAAGAATATCTCAAACAGCGCTCACTCTCCTTTACTGCAGTAAAAAATGCACTTGATTGGCCCCATTACTCTGGCTTCTTTCTAGGGATGAAATTAAGATGATTAAATAAAACATATATAAACAATCCATTAAAGCAGTCTACGTGAAGTACACGCAGAAAAACTAATAAAGAGATTTTTGAAGATTACTTTTTAGGACACGATTTCCCAGTACATGAGAAAAAAGGCCATCATAGTCATGCTTTCCAAAGAAATGTTTCATAATGAAATTTCTTTAGTAAAATAGCTAATGGGCTGGTAATTGTATACTTTATTGAATATGCTGGTACTTACTGTTAATGTGATTCCATAAAATGAATAACATCTCTTACTTTATTGGAATTAGAGTAGCAAATGAGCTAACGATGCTTAAACATAAAAATACAGGCTCTTGTACTGACAATGAGGGCATCTTATTTTAAAAAAGAAAGTATTGAAACTTTAAAGTGGTTATTTTGTAAATGGGATAGGTCACTTTCTCTTCTAATTGTGCCTAGGGCACACAATCAAGAAAGTGGAGTCCTGCCATTTCTGCACCAAAGAATATGTTAATACTATCAGAAAATCTCCCTGACTTTCCTGAGAAATAAAATTGGGAGAGCCTTTCCCAGTAACCCTGAAACCCCTTCCTCCACCCCATTAAATATACACCAGTTCTATAAAGTCATACAGCATGTCGTTTTTCTCTTACTGGAATATACATGGTGGATGATATTCCTACACCCATAAAGTAGTCTATTCTTTGCATAATTCCTTGCTCAATAACTATATTGTTATCCTTTCTCTTTTCCTTTTTAAAAGTACATTAAAATATAAGTATCTTGGAGAGAAATTACTATATAGGTAACCTTGAATATTTATCAATGTATGCAAACACAAATCATAAATAAAATATTTTATATATTATTTAGAGCAAACCTTATATCTAACCAGTAGGAATGAACTAGTTAGTCATGACACTGTGGGAGAGAACTGAGGCTAGATCACGTCATACAATTCTGCCATTTGCCCAGCGACCAATTAAATGAAGTTCAAATCATTAACTGTTACTAGTAGGAGAAGAAGAAGTAGCCATTCATCCTTGTCGGGCACATTTTCAGCAGAAATTTGGTTACGTTAAATTTCCCTCCCTTCTCCTACACATTCATTAGCCCTTCTGAATAAATGTTTGTATGATACTATTTCCCCAAAAAGTTACCGTAAGTTACCATTCATTCTTTTCAAATATATGAATCATCTGAGCAAATAATTAGATTCAGGGGAACTAAAGGATTAATTCCTTATCAATCAATCAACAAGTGTTTATCGTCCTCTTCCTGGAAGGAGAATAAGTAAGGAAGTCAATCCTGGAGTCTTCAATGCCTGAAATGAGTCTAGAAGGTGAAGTAAGTAGGATGGACATGCCAGGGAGAGAGACAGCCATGTCTCTAACACTAAGAGGCATGGCAGGGGCTCCCAAACTGACTACGACCCAGAACCCCCAGCAGGGCTTGTTAAAACACAGATTGCTGAGCTCATCCCCAGAGATTCTGATTAAATAAGGCCTGAGAATTCGTCTTTCTGACAAACAGTTGATAGTGGATTTTGATGCTGCCGGCCTGGGACCACACTTTGAGGGCCAATGGGATGTGGGGAGGCATTGGGGTGTACCAGGACTCTGGGCTGTTCCCGATGAGCAGTGCAATGAGTGCATGACCAGAGATGGGCCAGAGAGGAGGAAAGGACCCAGCTCATGTAACAACTTGGACACCTACCGAGAAAAGTCTCTAAGTTGGGTGTAAATTTGGTCGGAGGCCTGATTTAGAAGGATCAGTATCATAGTGATGGATTTGGGAGTGGGAAGTCTGAAGCCTGGTTGAACAGTTGAGAAGTTGGAGCAATAATCCAGGGGAGAGATGATAGGAGCTTGAGCTAAATAAGAGTGGAGGCTGCAGATAAAATAAACAGGATTTGATGATGTCTTAAGTGAAGGGCTGGAAGAAGCCTAGTTTGAAGATGTTCTTTGAGGATTCACAGTCTATAATAAGCCATATAAACTATAATGGTTCTAATCATCTGTTAAAAATTGTTTCGGATTATTTCATATGTTTACACACATGCTAGAATAGAAGAGGTTTGAAAGAATTTATCAGGTTCCCCCCAGCTCTGACCGCTTTGGCAATCTTTATCCATTTGGGAAGCAGTTTCCCATGTGTGTGAGAATAGTAATGCTAGCTCTTGTGCATTCAGTGGGTGTTTTGCACCAGGAACTGTACTGCATACTCTACATCCAGTATTTTATTTAATTCTCATCACACTCTATAAAGTAGGTACTACGTTATCCTTGCTTTACAGATGAAAACCACGGCTCACGGGTTAAACCATTCACCATCTCAGCTCTCTTCCACCTGCCCCTCCAAATCCACTCTCCCTTCTTTTCCACCTGCGTTCTTCCCCAGGAGACTGAGCTCTGTGGACGGGCTTCCATTTGGGTTTAGTCAGTGGTAGAACCCGGCAGACGACCAGAAACAGGGAAGAGAGTGAAGCCGGGTTGTCTTCCCCCAGCCCTTCCCTGCCTGTTGTCTCCCAGTGGCTCTGTCCCTCAGCAAAATAAAACAGATCCTCTGAAAGTGGTCCTGCCTATGTACAACTTCCTCCTTCCTAGTTCCAGGAACCACTTTTTGCTTCTTCCCTTCAAGTTTACGGGTAGTAATAGCTCTTCTGTTCCTAGAACTGGGGTGATGACTCTCCCTCGTGGTTTCCTTACAAACTGTTGACACTTTAAAATTAGTTACTTTATGAAACTCTTATCGGATTATCCTACTTTGAGCTTTGAGCATGCCATCTTTTTTCCACTGGAACACTACCTGATATTCATACAATTACTCGAGGAACACAGCTAAAAGATAAGGGAGGCAGAGATTTGAATTGTCATAGTTTGACACAGGCAGGAAGCTCTTACAGACTGCTGTGTGCGGGGTGGAGGTGGGGAAGGAGGACAGATTTCTGAGGAATATCTCCTCTACTTTATGTTGGAACTGAGTTCAGAGAAGGGCAAAGAATGACTATCTGGTTAAATAAATTTTTACAAACTATAAAAGCTACAAGTCAAAAAAAAAAAAAAGACAAGTAAAAAATTCACTCTTTGGCCTCTTGACCAGCTCACCCTAATTAGGAAAGAAAAGGAGACTCTCTACTCAGTTTTCAGGACCCTTAGGTCACCAACAGTCTGTTCAAAAACAGATAAGGCCTGAGGTATTGCCATTATAAAGATAATAAATGGTAACCCTTGGTTTCGCAGTCCAATGCCTGCCCCTTTCATAAGCAAGACAACCAATTAAAATAGTGTGGTGAAAAAGGGACACCAGAGAGAGGGAAGTGTCTGTGAGCTTTCTGAAGAGGCTGCTTAAACTAACAACCTTGTACAGGATGTAGATTAATATTTTTAATGGGTAAAAGTCAAGTTAGAGTATGAGAAGCAGCATTCTAGAGTATATCTTTTTATTCTCTTGTGTTCATATCCTTCTCAGTTAAAAAGAATTCATTTTCTTGCAGGATATGGTATCATATTCCTAAATATAGTGTCATATTTAGTGACATATACAGTTACATGCACCAAAAGTTAACATACATAAAATCATCAGAAAACAGATGGATGTTCAGCTTTTCAGAACTGATTAGAATTGTTAATCAGAGTTCAGAAAAGAGTACTATCACAGCCAAGATACCAGTTCTATGTACTCCTAGTAGTTTACTTAATGATATAACAAGCTATAAATCCCTGAGCTTATCAGAGATTAGTTTAGGTTATGCTCCTGCCATTTTACATTTAAATATATTAGTTCCTTAACCCCAAAATTAAAAGCTATGGAGTTGTTATAAAATTAAGCGTCACACATTGAAAACAAATATGGCCACCATTGCAATAAAGACTTGAAAAAATGACAGCAAATATAAGTTATTAGAAGTAGCAAACCTAGTTTTTATAGGAAAGTTGTAATATTTGTACCACAAATATGTGTACAATACAAAAGAAGTTTTAAAATTCAGAATTCAAGAGAATGACAATTTACTAGTCAAGATCTGACTTCCTACTGAATAACAATATTCAGTATATTTTGTTTGTATGCACAAAATAACATAAAATTTTCTATAAAACCACTGTGATAATCACATTCAATATGTACATGATCAAAAGCAGTTCAATTTCTTTTCCTGAAAAGTGTCTTGTTAAGTTGGAAATGAATGATACACCAGTGCTTTGTAAAATCTAGATCTCTTGCCTCTAAGCCCGGGGTTATTTTTAGTCTGGTAAATATCTATTCTAAAATATTACCCAGAAACTATTAATAAAAGTTCTTAGTTCCTATATCCCTATCCGACTTTCTACCTGCTGCCTTGAAGCTTTAATGAAGTGAATCTATTCCTGGACATGCCCATATGCAGGCGACATGAGTAGACCGCAGCCTTGAATGGGACTTTCATTGCTGCCATCAACGATCAATTCTAGTCCTCACAGCCAAATTGATCCTGCAGCAGCAGACATCTGTCTTTGAAACAGCCACATGCAACAATCCCAGCATGCCTCTGTCAATTTGGTTGTAGTCACGGGTAAGTCTGACCCTCATCTGCAGGAGGTTTTCTCAAACTAGTGAGGATGACACACAGCTACCCCAAAATTCTAAGGTTAATGATCTGGACAATCCACCATGTTTATAATCATAAACAACTGAGTGCAGAAAGAAAACAAAATAATGAGAAGAGTGAGCAAAACCAAACCTGATCTCTAAAACAAATAATTTTTTCTATAGTATCTGCAAGGTGTGTTTGTATGTTAGAAATATTAATAGATAATGTTTATTGTATGTTTTTACAGGCAAGACATTGTTCTAAATTTTCTCCATTTATTATCTCATTCAATCTTCTCAACCTCCTAAGGTGTTTTTTCTCATTAATTATCTCAGTCTGCTCAACATCCTACAACGTAGGTATTATTAACAACAATTTATAATGAGGAAAATTAAGAAGGAAGGTTAAATTAGCTCAAGGTCACATAACAAGTGGCTGAGGCAGGAATCAAACTCAGATTTGAAAGGTAACAGAGCAACCATGGGTTTTAATACCACAGACTTAGTCTTAGCTAAGGTCACCACTACTCCCTTTCCTGGCAATGCACACATCACATTTTTGTGGCTCACTTGTCTAATACTCTCAACCCCAACTCTTACCAAACCTTACAAAAAGGTTGAAATGTATTCCAAATTATAAATGATGGAAAAGAGCTTAAAAGATTAACGAGAATCAAAAATTATGGAAAAATTAAATATTATGTGAAGCATAGATGGATAAATTTAGTGGAGGCAAGAGGGGTTTCCTTGACCTCTTAAAATGACGCATCAGTTAGCCACCTTCTCTGTAACACACAGGCAGTAAATATGAGCATGGGGACAAGTAAAAGAAGTCACCATGAAGAGCAGGTGATAACACTACCTTGGAAAAGGCAGAGACCAGTTGATGCAGGTTTGACTCCAGCATTCTGCTTTGAAGGCTTCCTAAATAGCAAATCATTCATCATTTTTAAAATGTTTTTTTTTCACAATTTTGGTTAAATATGGAGGAGTGAACATATGACTATCTCTGCCCACTCTTTAAGCACCACCAAAATGACAGAAGGGAATTAAAAGCAATGCAAACCCTCAGTGACCAAAAAAACAAACAAAAAACTGGAGCGGAGACAGCAGCAAGGAAGGCGTATCAGTAAATACTTTGCTGGTTGGAAGTTGATGAAGGAAAGGTTACTGAGTTAGCTGAGAAGAAAGAGCTAAATCTTTATGGATCTACAGAAGTAGACAAGGATGAAGCAGAACCTTAAAACTGATGACGGGCTTAGGAATGGCGACATGATGTTTCCGTTAAATATCCAGGTAGGGCTTAGTGCTGAAGAGAGGAGAGTAGAAAGAAAGGCTTCATAAGAAAAACTTAGACCCAGATTTCTCCTGCAACTTTTGCAAGCAGGCAAATATCCATCTCAACGTTCAAAGGCTGGAAGAGTTTTATTCTCTCAAAAAAATAAACCAGAGAATTTTGACTCTTGGCCCCAAGGTATGGGGCCACGGTGAAGTACCAAACAGAAGGCAAGGAATTAAATGAAAGTCTACACCATTTCCTACTGGAACACCTTGTCCCCATTCTCATCCCTCTCTTTACAGCCCACTGGCATCCCAGGGTATTATAATATCTGCTGTTTGGGGATTTATCGCTAAAGAAACTAAAAAGCTTCAAAAGAAAACCTACAGTTAATAACATATAGGATGGTCTCTGAATCCACAGATTAAGCCTCAAATGCAGACCATCAGCTGAGAAGCCCTGCCCAGCTTTTAAATGCCTCACTCTTAAAAAGAACACACAGCAAACGGTAAATCACAATGTGAATAAATTGATCTACATGAAAGAGAGAAAAATGAAATTTAGAAGAAACAGAGACAGCACACTGAACAGAAAACAATTTCAAGAAGAAAAGCATTGAAAAATACACTTGCAGAAAGAGAGAAGAGATTGTATCTATAAAACACAAATGAACAAAAAGAGAAAGGACAAAAAAAGAACTTTTAGAAATTAAAAATATTATAGCTCTTAGGGAAAAAAAATCAATGAAAGAGTAGGCATAGAAATCAAGAAAGCCTCATAGAAAGTGGAAGAAGAAGCAAAGAGATGAATAATGAGAGAGGAAAACCTAAAAAAATCAAATACTCACTCAAGAGATCAATCATACAAACAATTGCTTCTTAGAGAATGGGGAAAAAAATGAAAGGGAAGAAATTATTGAATAAATGCAGGTGACTTTAACTGATTGTAATAAATGAGTTTTCAGGTTGAAAGACTCCCCAGAATACCCAGATCAATAAAATTAAAAAGACCCAGTCCAAAGTCTACCACAATGAAATTACAGCCTCCTGGAAATGAAGTTCCGGAGAATCCCATGATGGAAACTCAAGTCATACACAAAGAATAGGGATCAGAGTGGCACCTGCCCCTCTCATCAGCAGAACTGGAATCTTGAGGACAGTGGAGAAGCACCTTCAAAATCCTGAGGGAAAACGATTTCACCTGAGAATTCTATGTTTAATAAATAAATCATCTATCACCTGTACAAGTAGAATAAAATATGCCCTGATATTCAAGACCTAGAAAACTTTGCCTCCATTTCTATACTTTCTTAGAAAGTTACTGTAGAAAACGCTACAACCAAATAAAATAGTAAAGTAACCCTGGATTTAACTGCATCATCAGACACCCAGTTGGTTGGAATGCAGTAGCAAAAGCATAATGTTTAGAAATATGAAAATTAGCACCAGAAGACAAAGGTAAAATGGTTCAGAGTTATTTTCTCCATGGAACCAGGCTAGGGAGTAGAGAAGAGAGGGGTGAGGGCTGCTTTATTTCCTTTTAAATTTTAAACCTTTTAATTTTTTTTTTACTATGTACATGTATAACATTGTTAAAACTAAAATTTTGATTTAAATAAGAATTAATTCA
>RJWJ010029920.1:0-20413 GCA_004363605.1 Indri indri | reverse complement strand
CTTTCCTGATTTATTTCCAGAAGACTGACATGGCCATTTTACAGGAAGGAAACATTGAATAGCCAACCCCTAAACTTGAAGATTAGGAATTTGCTTCTAGTTCAACTTTTGCTGCTAAATAACTTTAGGTACACTCTTTGAATCAAAGTAATGAGTAGAAATTGGGGGGTAAAAGGAAATTTTGATTTAGCCTCCATGTCACAACAGAACAGTTAAATCTGATGCTATGTTAAATAGGGAAATATCCCTGCAAACAGGAATGAAATTTCTCCCTGTCCTGCCATGGCTCTTAGAGCACTATGAATTTCTGAAAAAAATAATTACAACAAAATGTGAGTTTAATGAAGAAAAATAGAAATGCAAAACAGGAAGTAGCCAGAAAGAAATCTGAAAAACATTTATAGATATCTGTGTGGAACTTCCCAGGATGAGAAACGAAGCCAATTTTTTAAAATAGAAACATATCTGTGCAAAAATAGGAAAGCTTAAAGCATAGAAAGATAGGTATAAATAACAAACTGAATGGTCCTCAAAGGAAATTAGAAGAATTTTTTTTAAAGATTTGAACACGGGAGATACTGTAAATAAATGAAAAGAGAAAATGGACTCACAGTGGTATAGAGGAGATATAGCACAGTTCAGCAGCTTTACTTGTGCATGCACTGATCTGGAGTTTTAAAGTGGAATAAAGACATGGTTCTTGCTTTCAGCAGACAGGAATAAAAGTGAGACTGTGAGAGGTTCAATAATTTGCTTAAGGTGGCTTAGGGAGCAAGAGGCTGAATTAATTTGGGCACAGGTTTCTCTGGTTTCAAAATTCTTTCCAGAGCTCCCACAGTCCTCCGGGACCTGAGAGAATTCTCCCAGATGAGACCGCTAAGCATTCACCTAAGCAACCAGGCAATTACAGAAAGTCTACAAAGGCTTTGCAATGGGAAATAATGTATCAGTAATTCATCAGGTCCACAAAGGGTGTGAAATATGTATATGCACAAAGTAGAAGTAGTGAGATGTTTAAAAAGTCTTTTATTAGAAACCACAGCAAAAAAAAAAAAAAAGAAAGAAAGAAAATGCTGTTTTTAAAATTGTATTACTGCTATGGTAAAATTCCAACTTACAAATGTAGAAGAAATGATGGAAGAAATGATACCACTTGACAACCTTATGAGTTATAATTATTTCAGGCAAGAATCATAAATGGGTTTCTACCAATTCATTGAACTAATTGGTAAAAAATATGAGAAACGGTATTTACATAGTCTCAAAGTATCTCTTCATAAGATACTAATGATAGTGGAGAAACTTGGTAAACATCACTTTATTCAAGTAATTATAATTAGTATCACCAGTAAGGGGAGAAATAAACACCATGATATGATTCACTGAGAAGGATGCAACATCACTTCTGTGGTATTTCTGCCAAGAATACCTAAGTGTAATCATGAGGAAACATTAGATAAACCCTAACTGAGGGACACTGTAGAAAATAACACACATACACACATACACCCTTCAAAAATATCATGAAAGACAAAGAAAAACTGAGGAATTGTTTCAGATTAAAGGAGACTAAAGTGATATGACAACTAATTGCAACTTGTGATCTAGGATTGAATCTTGGACAAGGAAAAATCTTTTTTTTTTCTTTTACTAAAAAGGACATCCACGGGACAATTGGCAAAATTTGAATGAAGTCTGTGGATGAGGTACATTGTTAGTGTCTTGATTTTGATACTGTTTTGATACTATACTACTATCGCATTGAAGAGAATGCCCTTGTTCTGTTCTTAGGAAATACACAGTGAAGAATTTAAGTGTAAAAAATTGAATTACTGTGGCTTAAGCAATTGTTTTTCCTTTAATAATGAAAAAGGAACTCATTTTAAAAATAAAAAAAAAAGAGGACCTAGCCAAGGATCCTGGAAATTTATTCATTTGAATACACACACACACATACACATACATACATATTGGGTACCTATATGTGCCAGGCACTGTGCCCAGGGGTGGGAATGCAATTGTGAACAAGGTAGATATATTTGCTATTCTCACAGAGTTTCAGGCAAGAGGTAGAGACAAATGAGTAAGTCATTAGATTGCAGGGTGATAAGTGAGAGGGTGTGGGGCCAAGGGAACATATAGGAGGGAAACCTCACCAGTACTGAGGTCATAGGAAGTCCTTATGGTGGAGCTGGCACCCAAGCTCTGACCTGAAGTATACACAGGAACAAACCAGGCAAAGCCCTGTTGCTGCTCCATACAGAGCCTGGCTTGTCCATAAACATTTGTCTAATTAAACAATTAAGATAACATTTCTCTGGATTTAGATGTGGTAACACTGGCAGATCCTCCGAAACCATGGCTACGACAAAAGCTTCCATTATTTACAGAAGAGACACTGTAGAATCAGCCTGTCTTCGGATGACTATATGATCTTCCAGATTGCCTACATCTCAGAAAGACTTCCCCACTTTCCTTAAGCAAGAGTGACCACATCAGGCAAAATGTGTTTCAAAATGGAGAAGAAAAAGTAACAAGTTAGGCAAAGTAAATCTGATCTTTTTACCATTTACAATACAGGAACAGAATTTGGAAGTCATAAAACCTGTACATAAGAGATATTCCTTGTTTTTTTCTTCTTCTGAAATCAGAAAGTCCAACAAAATGTCTGACAAGTTTAAGATTAAGAGATTAGAGGCACCACAGAACTCTTATCCATTTGTGATGTTTGCCTCGCTTTACAACTTCAGCTTACAGGTATGTTCGCGCCTTAAGTAGGTTTTCCTGTAGAGTGTGCTGCCATCAGGTGGTGGTAGGAGCCATAATCACATTGTTCAATTACAGGATACGGATAGCAAGGATAAATGTTTTTTTCTGATGTTTGTAACACTTCATTTATAAACTGACTTGAAAACTCATTGCCCAGACATCTGCATAGGTCACTCCCTTGCTTCATGGAGGTTTCTGCTCAATATGTCATCCTAACAGCAAGGCCTTCCTGAACTACCATATATTAATTAAGTACCTTGCATTTCCAATTCCTTTACTCGGCTCTATTTTTTTTAATTATCCATCTCTTAAACACCGCTCTCAACAGTCCTCAATTTTTATCCAACCTCATTTGTCTGGATTTCATTGTCAAGTCATTTTTTTCAAGAAGTGCCCATGAGTATTGTCTCCCTAGAGTTCTTTTCATAGTTGCATATCTGCTTGTTGCCTTTTACATGAATGACATATTGGCTGGCACATCATACAGGAAAACTGAACCCACTCTAGGTATTTTATTTTATTATTGTTATTTTTTCAAACAAAAGGTCTCACATATTTATTACTGAACCAGCTTATTAGGGCAGATCATATAAACAAAGAGAAAAGCCATTTTCCCAATGAAAAGTGTCTGACTGTCCGTGTAGTGGTAACACTTTCAGCTTGATATGGTAAGATGATAGTGACCTTGGTACAGCATAAGTGTGTGTCATTTCATGTGCAATTTCTTAGAGACCCAGCTTGGTTCTTCTCAAATGTTTCCTCTTGGAGTCGTATCTGATTTTATTACCAGTTTTCATCTGAACCCTCTGGGGAGTGGGATGATTTTGCTTTTGTTTCTTGGCCAGGAATTGCTTGATTCTGAAAGTCTTGTGGTGGTGATAAATGGAGTCAACCACACACACCATGATGGCAGAGAAAGGGAGAGAGCCCACTCTACGTATTTTAAACTGAAAGATTACAAATTACTGGGACGACTGAAGATGCAAACAGGAAAAGGGTTATTTTACTTAAGATCAGGAGCAGCAGAAAGTTCATCATCACAGAAGGAGCTTGGGGTGCTGGCCACCACTATAGAAAGTCTGGCTTGTTTGCTGACACCACAATTGCCAGAGCCAGAAGAGAACAGAAACAGCTTTTACCTCTCTTCTACCTTCTAATCTCACACAAGTGCCTCCCACTTGTAAAACCTAATTCAGAACTCAGCCGGCAGGGGAGTCCAAGAAATGTGGTTTCTTAGCTTCTAGCTCCTGCAATACAGGAATGGGCAGAGAAATGAAGATATGTGTATATATAATATAATTTGAGAGTAAATTGCAGAAACGATGGTCCTTTACCCCTTAATATTTCAATTTGTTTTCTGAAAACAAGGAAGTCTCTTATATAACCCAGTAAAATGATCAAAATTCGGAAGTTAATAATAATACTATATTATCTAATCCACAGACCTTATTCAGATTTTGTCAATTTTCCTAATAAATTGTGCTCGGTTGTAATGAATCTTTAGTCTTCTTTAATTTTTTTTTTTTTCTTTTTCTTTTGAGACAGAGTCTCGCTCTCGCCTGGGGCGAGTGCCGTGGCATCAGCCTAGCTCACAGCAACCTCAGACTCCTGGGCTCAAGCAATCCTACTCTCTCAGCCTCCCGAGTAGCTGGGACTACAGGCATGTGCCACCATGCCCGGCTAATTTTTTCTATATATATTTTTAGCTGTCCAATTAATTTCTTTCTATTTTTCGTAGAGACGGGGTCTCGGTCTTGCTCAGGCTGGTCTTGAACTCCTGAGCTCAGAACGATCCGCCCGCCTCGGCCTCCCAGAGTGCTAGGATTACAGGCGTGAGCCACCGCGCCCGGCCTTTTAATTTTTAATCTTTCTCAGTCTGTCTTGTATTTCATGACTGTTATATGTATTTTTAAAAGACAGGCTAGTTACTTTCCAAAATTCTTCTCAATTTCAATTTGTCTGCTGTTATTTCAAGATTAGATTCAGGTTATGCATTTTTGGCAGGAATACCACAGAAGTAATGTGTCATATCGGCAGGCATTTCATGTGAATTTAACCATTTCTAATTAGGTTAGCTTTGATCACTGTTAAGATAGTGTCTGCCAGGTTTCTCTAGGGTAAAATTCCTATTTTTCTTTTTCTTATTAATAAATATCTTTTGGAAAGATACTTTGAAACCATATAAGTAATCTCAGATAATAGATGCTTTGAGACTATGGAAGTATCCTATAACTCTTTAAAGTTTTACCATTTAGTTTTGGCATTCATTGAAGATTCTTGCCTGAAACAATTATGATAATGATAATGATGATGGTGGCTGTAATATAGTGATTTCTAACTTGAACTTTTCTTCTATACTTATCAGTGAGCATTCTTGTGTAAATAAGAGCTCTTCCTTTTTCTTGTTATTTATTTATATCAGCATGAAATAATAAATTTCTAGTTTATCCAATGGGCTGTAGTTTATTTACTATGATTGTATATTTTGAAAAAGAAATCATTCCACATTTGGCCAGTGGAAACGCCTTCAATCTGGCATCCTTTTGACATCTCCACATTCTTTAAGCTTTTCCTTGACTTCTGAAATATTAAGATGATTCAGGTTCATTTTGTACTTTCCTTGTCCTAGAATCAGCCATTTCAACCAGCTGAACTGATGTCTATTAGAGGAGAATGGTATTTAGAAGTCAGGATCTGGTTGTACCTAAGAAGTTTTACTTAACACTTCTGTTCAGCCTCAATCTAGATGATGCTCTTTTTAAGCGTGTTTCCATAGTTGACATATGGTTTCTTTTCCTCTTCCTCATTGTTGGGTTCCTCTATCTAGATACTGTCTTTATTCTGATAGAATCCAGTAACTTCTTTTCTACTGCCAAAGGCAAAATTACAACACATTTAGTTTAAAGATCTTATTTGGCTTTTATTTGTGATTCTAGAATTGGGCAACACCTCATCCTACAAAATAGAATGAGTATTCCCACCGGGCAATAGCAGAACAGTGGGTTTTGTAAGGTGGGAACAAGAAAATAGAACAATAGGAAAAAAGTTGATTGGTTAATATCAATTAACATCAGATTACTTTTTGTAAGGGTTAAAGCACAGTGTACATCCTTATTATTCTCATTAAGGTAGTTTGGGATCTCCTGTTTTCAGGAAAAGCTTGTCTGTTTTGGGATCTATCTCCTTTCTTAAAGTTTCAGTTTGATTATCTGGCACTTAGCATGAGTGACTCCATTTTGGTTTGTTTGGGTTTGTTAGAGCCTAGTGCAGGAGCTCAGTCCAAAACAGTGGCTTCCCATAATTTTTATTTAGCGCCACCAAATCGGAGACCCATTTATTTTCCCCATGGGACCACACACAGTTTGAGAGCACCTGCCTGTTCAGTGAGCAGCCCTTCACATTTATCAAAGAATTATCTTCATTGTTCACACAATCTGTTTTTCTCTAACAACCCTCCTATTTCTCCTCATTCAGAATGAGAAAGAGGTGAGGATTTCTATTTAGTTTGATTCTCTATGGATTTCAGAAAATCAGTAAGAATTCTTAAGTTTATTGACTCACGGATATAGCCTCTGGAAATGGGGTTTGAATTGGGAATAGAGTTAAGAACTGAGACTGACTTTTCTATGAAGTTTAAAAACAAGCAAACTGATCTATGGTGACAGAAGTCAGAATAGTGCTCTTCTTTTGGGGGAAGGGACTTGGGAGGAAGCACAGGGGAGTCTTTCAGGACTCCAGAAATATTTAATATCTTGATATGGGTGGTGGTTATATAGGTGATAACATATGTAAAACTTCATCAAACTATGCACTTAAGATTTGATTTGTTTATGTTACTTTAAGTAAGCTATACCTCAACTGAAATTTTTTACATGGAGGAAAAAAGTTGTAGAAAACAATTCCTGTAACTTAAAAATGAAATGGAAAAAGTTAAATTTAACAATGTTGTAAAAACCATCCATTGTTCTATTTCAAAAATCTGATACAGAAGGAAAGGAAAATATTAAACACTAATTGGAAATACTAGATTTCCATCTTTTTTCTACTCTCTTGATCAATTTAAATATCTTGAAAATTATATCTTGCTTGTAAATTTGAAAGAAATTGCCCCCAAATTACTCTGGGCACAATGCCTTTATATTTATATCTTTGCTAATTTTTCCAATGTTTTCTATTATTATTGTTCTGCTTACATGTACTGCTTCGTTTTGACAAATTATCGTTTTGATAATTTTTATATCTTTGTTCTTATTTATTTTATCTAGTTTTAAAAAATAGGCAGAGATGAATTTATCATTCTCTGTATTGCGTCGATTAGATTATCTTTTTTCTTTTTTTTTTGAGACAGAGTCTCACTCTATTGCCTGGGCTAGAGTGCCGTGGCGTCAGCCTAGCTCACAGCAACCTCAAACTCCTCGGCTCAAGCGATCCTTCTGCCTCAGCCTCCCCAGTCGCTGGGATTACAGGCATGCGCCACCATGCCCGGCTAATTTATATATATATATTTTTAGTTGTCCAGATCATTTCTTTTATTTTTTAGTAGAGACGGGGGGGGTCTCGCTCTTGCTCAGGCTGGTCTCGAACTCCTGACCTTGAGTGATCCACCCGCCTCGGCCTCTCAGAGTGCTAGGATTACAGGCGTGAGCCACCGCGCCCGGCCTGGATTATCTTTTCTTGATTGAATTTTCCAGGTGTTTTTTTTTTTCCTGTTTGCTCGTTTCTGTGTTGGTCACTCATTCTTCATTTATCAGTTTGGTCCTTTGCCCTCCTAGAAGTTTTCGAGGCATTCACCTGCTTTCGTTGAGCTTGCATTCTAGTTAGGCAAACTATTTGGTAGGAAAATGAAAAGTCTCTGGCCCCCTTTACCTTTTTTTTCTTCTTTTTCTTTTTTTATTTGCTGCCCCCGCCCTCCGTCGCCGGGGGGCGAGAGGAGGGGACGGGAAGGGGGTCTGACCCCCTTTAAAAAAATAAGTGGTAATTTTAGAAACTCTTAGAGGGGTAGTTTTTAAAAACCCTCCGTGAGTTTTAAAGTTTTATTTTAAAATTATACTTATTTTAGAGTGTCTTTGAAAAAGTCTTTTGTTTAATTTCTAATTCACTTTCAGGCAACCGTCTTTGCCATGACAGATTCGTCCTAAGGAATTCGCCAATCGCGACTGCTCACTTGTTTACCTTGGGTTAATTTTGTCGAACTAAATTCCTACTTCTCGGGATTTTATTTATTATTTTGGTTTTGAATTTTAACATCCGTCAAACTGCTAGGTCTCAAAGACCTGCGAAGACAGACAAAGCCCAAGAATCAATTTGAAAGTTCCCTGGTATCCTGGTGTTAGCCGCGCCGTTCCCTTTCCCTCTCTCGCGAGACTTGGAAAACGGAAGTGAGTTATTTCGCAGGCGTCCAAACCGGGCGGCGGCTTTATTAATGCTGGCGGGAGCTGAGCTTTCAGTCTGGTTTTCCGCGCAGGCAGGCCTGGGCTGTTTGTGTTCTAGGGAGTTGCGAGCGGCGCTCCCGGTCTCCGGCCGGCAGGATGCGGGTGGCTGTGGCCGGCTGCTGCCACGGCGAGCTGGACAAGATCTACGAGACGCTGGCGCTGGCGGAGCGGCGCGGCCCGGGGCCGGTGGACCTACTGCTGTGCTGCGGCGACTTCCAGGCAGTGCGCAACGAGGCCGACCTGCGCTGCATGGCCGTGCCGCCCAAGTACCGCCACATGCAGACCTTCTACAGGTGAGGGGTGCGGTCCGGGCGTCGGACCTGGCTGTGCGAGGGGGGATAACCAGCAGTGGGCAGAGAGACCCGGGACCGGGTTCGAATCTCCTTCTGCCACTACCTACCTGTTTCTTTTAGATCCCGTCTTTGTTCACCCTGTGTATCTAGGACCTGGCGTTTAGGAAATGTCACTTTCCTTCTTTCCATACACCTGTCTTAACTGTTTAACAGGGTGTCGAAGGGGACAAACTGGAGGACGAAGCCGACAGGTTTAGATGTCTACCTTGTACTTGATAGGATTCTGGGATTAGTTCATTTACTGACCCAGGAGTTTTTACTGGACGCCTGCTATGGGCTAGTTCCCGTTCTAGAAGTTGAGGTTACAGCAATGAACTCGACAAAGTTCTTGACCTCATTGAACGTTCACTGGCTTGAAACCCAAGGCGGTAGCTCTTCATTCATAAGGATAGAATGGATATTGGGCAATTCCTTTAGAAAGAGCTTTTTAACTTTTTATGATGAGCTCAGGTTTTTCCTCTGGACCGTATTTTGCTTTTTTTCTATACCTAATGGTAACTGACAACTTTACTCTTGTGTTCTAGGTATTACTCTGGAGAGAAAAAGGCCCCAGTTCTCACAATCTTCATTGGGGGAAACCACGAAGCCTCAAATCATTTGCAAGAGTTACCCTATGGTGGCTGGGTGGCACCGAACATTTATTATTTAGGTATGTGTTCATGGGTAATTTTTTGGTTTGTTAGGATGGAAGAGTCTAGTCAGGATTTGTGTCACTTGGGCAGCATCTTGAGATATATGGTATGTGGGGCATGTCATGAATTTAATTAATCATGAAAATTTAATTAAAATAGTTAATTATTAAATGATTAATCGTGAAACTATGTCCATGCTTCATTTACTGTTTTAAGCAATAGTTAATATAACTACAAAGACCTTACACACTATTCGTAGTCCCTTTATTTTATCTATTTTATTTTTTATTGGATTAAAAAACCCTTAAACTTTTTATAATGGAAATTGTTAAGCATACACAAAAATAGAGAATAGTGTAATGAATCTCTGTACCTGTTAACCAGCTTCAACAACTATTATCATTCTGTAGTCCTTGTTTTCAACCCACATCTCCCTAAACTTTTCTGTGGGAGGAGATAATTGGAGGTTTTTTCTTTTCTTTTCTTTTTTTAATTTTAGAATATTACAGAAGTACAAACGTTTTGGTTGCATAAATTGCCTTTGTACCATTTGAGTCAAAGTTATAAGTGTGCTCATCGCTTAGATAGTATGCATCGTACCTGTTAGGTGTGAATTTACCCATCCCCTCCTCCCCTCTCCCACCTGATTGATTTCCAATGAATGTTATTTCTGTATGTGCACATAGGTGTTGATCGTTTAGTTCCAAATTAATGGTAAGTACATGTGGTGTTTGTTTTTCCATTCTATTGGAGTATTTTAAAGCAAACACCAGCCATTAGATTATTTCAGTTGTACATATTCTTAAGTGATAAGGAATTAAAAAATGCTACAACCACACTACTGTTATTATACTTAACTAAAGTAACAGTAATTCGTTATTATCTATTACCATGTCCATGGTTAGATTCCCCTGCTTACATAATGATGTCTGCCTTAACAGTTGATTTGTTTAAATAGGATCCAAACAAGGCTGAACATTTTATTTGGTTGTCATGACTCTGAAGTCTGTTAGACTATCATGGTCAGTTTCTCTCCTTCTCTCTCTCTTTTTCATGTGATTTATTTGTTGAAAATGGGAAATTTGTCCTGTAGAATTTCCTGCATTCAGGATTTAGTTAATTGGATTCCTTGTGTTGTTTAAAATGTTCCTTTTATCCTCTGCATTTCCTATAATCTGCATTTAGATTGACAGATCTGATTAGATTAAGTTTCAATTTTTTTTTTTTAGTCCTTTTAAATATACTATATACCCTTTTATCCCTTTATTTAAATGTATATTTTTTTCTAGAACTATTTATAGGTTTTTCCAATAATCAAGTCGTAACTTCAGAACTTTAGTTTCTCTATTGCTGATTGATCATCTTTTAACAGCTACAATATTGTGAAAAGGTGAAATTGTCAGAAGATGATAAATCAGAAATGAAATGTAGAAACTGCAAGTTCTTTATACGTATACCTGTTGACTTTCAGATTTATGACATGTAAATCCATCATAGGACATTTTTCCCTATCTCCCCCCTCCCACCACCTCACCCCTATTTTCAGTTAGGTGCCAAATGATGTCTGTTACCTTCTCAACACCCCATCTCATTTGTTCCTTCCATAATCTACTTAGTCTCTTGGCTGATCTGCTTCTAGGCTGCTCCCTAGTCTACCTTATATATTGTTGGCATATTACTATGTAAAAAGAGTAACCTCAACATGGTACTTAATTTTCAAATAATTTTAGAACTGTGGAATTTCAGGCCTCTAAATGGTTATTCAGTTAGTGTAAAGAGATTGCTTTTGCCTATTGTAATTTTATTTAACTGCATGATTTTTCAGGCTTGGCTGGTGTGGTAAAATACCGAGGTGTAAGGATTGGTGGAATCTCTGGTATCTTTAAATCTCATGACTATCGAAAAGGTATTGTTTTGAGAATTAGTTTTAAACTTTAGAACTTGCCTATGCTAGTGTAACTTATTTTTAATTTTTTATTATAAAATATTTCATACATGTAAAAATATAGAGAACACTATAACATGTATCTATAGAGAACATTATAACATATATCTGTGTATCTACTGTCTGGTTTTATCATCTAAGTTTTTTTGCCGTTTTTTGGTTTTTAAGGAATAAAACAGTATACAAAGATCTGAGCATATGCCTTAAAAAAAAGAAAGAAAACAGTACAGATACAGTTGAAATTCATTGTTTACCTGTCTTCAGTCTTATTCTCCTCCTTTCTTCCCTCCCTCTTCTCACCAGGCAGTTGCTATTCTGAATTTGCTGTTTATCATTCATTTGATTATTTTACATCATTACGCCTATGTAAGAGCTTTAAACAATATACTATTTAGCATGTTTTAAACTTCATATAATTATATCATATTGCTTGTATCTTTCTGCAACTTCTTTAACATTTTTTTGAAATCCATGTTGATACATGTAATCTAATCTGTTTACTGGTGAATAATATTGTATCGTATAAGTATACTACAATGTACTTATTCATTCAGTTGTGTCCGGATGAATTATACCTTGATTTTTTTTTTTTTATATACCTTGATTTTAAAGTGGAAGAAATAGCTTGGATTCACATTGATTTCACAAATTTCATGAATTAAATTGACAGCTAAAACTTACATCCTCAGTGTAACTGTTAAATCACAAGTCTGTTCCCTGCTGCTCTGCTCCCCATTAGTCTAAGCTTTTGGCATGGTTGTACAAAAGTAGAATGTCTCCTACATGGCAGGCGTGGGAGCAAATTAGAAGTATCTCAGGATGACATTTTCTAATATATTAGTATGTCTGTGGAAATTATAAAAGTACTCTGACCCAGCATTTCTACTTCCAGATATTTATTTATGAGATACATTCCACAAGCGCAAAATGATGTGTGTGAAGTTTTTTATTTTAGCCTTGTTTGTAATAGCAAAAGGTAGGAACTGGTTAAATATATCATGATATAACTATATGATATCATGCTATGAAGCCATTTTTAAAAACAGCAGCAGCTCTATGTGTAATTGATGTGGAAAAATAGCCACAATAAGTGAAAGAAACAAGGTATAGAACATGTATTAAAGTGTACCACCACTGTGTAATATTGGAGATGATGGATAGGTTAGTTTGCTTGACTATAGTAATTGTTTCACTATGTATATGAATATCAGAATATCATGTAAATAATACATATGATTTTAAAAAATTAGGAAATTAAAAAAAAAAGATTGTGGGCCTGCATTCTCATGTGAAGGCCCAACTGAGGAATGATTTGCTTCCAAGGTCCTGCACTTGGTTGTTGGCAAGTTTCAGTTCCTCTCTGTTGGCTAGAGAACAGTTCCTTATGCTCCCAATATTAATAAAACAAAATAATAAATTATTGTTTCAAGCCAAAAAAGCAATATGTGTATTATATGCGTAGGTGATATCCCTGGAATAAAATACAAAAGCTGATTAACCTCTAGGTAAGGTTACTGATAGCAGGGGGACAGGAATGAGAGGTAGCTTTTCTTTTTTCCATAAAGCAGCTTTATTGAGCTAAAATTTATATACTATTATAAGTATACAATTCAATGATTTCAGTAAATGTATAACCACTATCACCATCCAGACTTAGGACAATCCTTTATTTATTTATTTATCTATCTATCTATTTATTTATTTATTTAGAGACAGGGTCTCACCCTATTGCCCAGGGTAGAGTACAGTGGTGTCATCATAGCTCACTGCAACCTCAAATGCCTGGGCTGAAGAGATCCTCCTGCCTCAGCCTCCCAGGTAGCTGGGACTACAGGCGCACACCACCACACCCTGCTAAGTTTCCTGTTTTTTGTAGAGATGGGGTCTTGCTACATTGCTCAGGCTGGTCTCGAACTCCTTGCCTCAAGCAGTCCTCCCACTTTGGCCTCCCAAAGTGCTAGAATTATAGATGTGAGCCTCCACACCCAGCCTCAGATTTAGAACAATTCTGTCACCTCCAAAAGTTTCGTGCCTATTTTCAGTTAATCCCTACTCCTACACCCTAGGCAACCATTGATTTGCTGTTACTTTTTACTTTTTTTAGGGATACTTTTTGCTTTATACCTTTCTGGTGATATCTTTTAAATTTTTGACTATGTGACTATACAGTATATTTCATAATTAAATATAATTTAATTTTAAAAGTCACAAGCCCCCTAGTGATTTAGATTTATGATTTGTGATTACTTATTAGTAGACAATTCCTGCAGATTAAGTGCAGTGTTTTAAATAAAATTCTTAAGAGCCAAAACCACTGATGACAAACATCAATTTTGGAGAAATGTGTGTATGTATTTGTATTTCCAGTATTTAAGGGAATTGATTATAGCTTATTTTTCTTCTAAGGTCATTTTGAGTGCCCTCCTTATAATTCATCTACAATAAGGAGTATATATCATGTCAGAAACATTGAAGTCTATAAGTTAAAACAGGTATGTAAAAAGTACATTACAGCAGACTCGAACAATTTTTAAAGTAATTCTGTACCAAAATGTATTTTGATCATATTAGTATGCTACATCCAAGAAGAATACTTCAGTGTTTCTAAAATTTGAATCTTGAGTTGTCTTGGGGAGGTTCACACATGAACATGTTTTTACCTTAATAGTTATGAATTTATTTTAGTAATAATAAAACATTCATGATTTCAAATATTATTGCCTAGGGTAAGGCTAAAGAACAGATATTGAAATAAAGTGATATTTTAAGAAAATATTAAAGTAAATATTTTATTTGATATAATAATAACTAAGTGGTGGTATTAAATAGAAAATTAATAGTAAAGAAGATGGAGGATATGGGAAGATTGTGAAGGTGTTATCAAAACACTGCTTAAATTGCAGAGTAGGTGAAACTAGGTTTTTGTTTGAGAACCCACTACCTGACTGACACCGGGCTAAGCATATTTCTTACTTGGTATTTCATATAATGTCTACTCAAATTCTGTGAGGGAAGTCTTGCTCTAACTTGATTGCTTTAAGGATGAAATGCTAAGGCTCAGACAGGTAAGTAAGCTGCCCAGGACTTCCTAAGTAGTTTAGTGGTAGAGCCTACCTGACTGCACTCATACCCTTCTCCCATCCCTAGAGCCTCTGTAGGAGCATAAGGATGCTTCCAGGCATTCCTTCTATGCCCTGGTCATACAGTTCCCTTAAGTGGCTGTTCCCTTTGTCCCTATCTAAATCCTGCCAGTCCTTTCACACCTAACTTAGATACTACTTCCCGATCATGACTTTTCAAGTTTAGAGTTGTCACCCTTTTCTGAATTTTCATTGCACCTATTGTCCATACTAGTTACTCAGCGGTTAGTCATATCTATCTTATATTTCATATTGTCTTGCATAGTTATCTAAGTTGTTTTAATTTAGTTTTCCAAGTATTTATTTTAGATTACTTGAAGGTGCTGGGGATAAAGTGTGGAGTATATTTTGTGTCCTTTAATTATTTAATTAATTAAATACAAATTTATGTAATAGTTTTTTGGTGTATACTATGTGAGCCCATTAAGAAAAAATCTGATAAATCTTTGGGTTTACTGTATTATGTTAGAGATCTTGTGAAATCTTGTGTCCCTCGATCTTCAAAATAGTGATTTTTTTTTACTAAAGGGGAAGTGAACTATGGTTATTACATACTTTAGAAACTCAGTGCTAAAGACCTTAGCCGATTGGCAGTCTAATCAAAGTGTGTTTCTGCCTTGTCTTGCTTCAGAAAATAGAGTGATTTGTGAGGCAGAGAAAAAGCTGCTTCTCTTTGCCTAGATGAATGTGTAGCCTAGTATTTTTGTGACTCCCTTAAATAAAGTGTCCTTAGAGTGAATTACATGGAAATCTAGAGATCTAAGTGGGCTGAATTGTTATGTGGTGGTGGAGAGAATGAAGGGGATTGTTTTTATTAATCTGTTTTTAAGAGTTTTCTTTCTTTTTTCTGTTTTTAAAGCTGAAGCAGCCTATAGATATATTCTTATCTCACGATTGGCCAAGAAGTATATATCACTATGGAAATAAGAAGCAACTTCTTAAGACTAAATCTTTTTTCCGACAAGAAGTGGAAAATAACACATTAGGAAGTCCTGCTGCCTCAGAGCTTTTAGAGCACCTAAAACCTACTTACTGGTTTTCTGCACACCTTCATGTGAAGTTTGCAGCCTTGATGCAGCATCAGGTAAAATGTAACAAACATTTATTGAACATCTACAGACCAGGCACTGTTGGCACAGTTGTAAAGTTAGAGAATGAAATAAATGATAACTCACATCTTGTGAGTAGCTCAATCTCCGAAGGGGCAAAGAGACAAGCAAGCAATTTCAAAGTAGTATAGTAAGTTTGATAGAATAGTGGGGGCCAGGCATGGAGGCTAACAGCTGTAATCCTAGCGCTTTGGAAATCCAAGGCAGGAGGATCACTTTAGCCCAGGAGTTGAAGACCAGCCGGAGCAACATAGCAAGAACCCATCTCTACAAAAATAGAATAATATTAGCTGGGCATGATGGCGTGTGCCTGTAGTCCTAGCTACTAAGGAGGCTGAGGTGGCAGGATTGTTTGAGCCCAAGAGTTTGAGGTTACAGTGAGCTGATCGTCCCTTTGTACTCCAGCCTAGAGTACAGAGACAGAACAAGACCCTCTCTCTAAAAAAAAAAGAAAAGGAAAAAAGAAAAGTGCTAAGATGCTGTGGGAGCACCTAAGCCAGACTGTGGTGGGATGGGGATGTGGGCACAGATGAAGATAGAGAAGGTTTTGCAAAGGAATTGGTGGCTGAGTTGAGTCTCGAAGTACCAGTAAGAAACAGAATGTGAGGATATTTTAGATAGAGGGACCAACATGTGCAAGGCCTATAGGTCTGAGGGCATGGTGCATTTAGGGAACTATACTTAGTTCCTGTGGCTGAGGCATAGGAACAGAAGAAGCGGGAACAAGATCATCACTGCTTTCTGGGCCATACTCTGGAGTCTGGGTTTTAACCAGAGGGGATGAGGAAATAAGATTTTCATTTTAGAAAGATTAGTTTGGCAGCAGTTTTCATGTGTGGATTGGAATAATGTAAAATGGAGGGCAGAGGAGGCTGTTTAAGCAAAAGAGGAGGTTCTGACCTAAGGTAAAGAGAGAATACAGAGAATGAAGCAGGTACTAGAGAGATTTTGGAAGCAGAATCATCCGGATTTGGTGACTAAGGGAGGAGGGAGTCAAGGATGGTGCTTGATGGAAGGTGGAGAATAAATATGTACTTATAATTAGGCTTTTATGGGAGTATGCGTTTCTTTCTTTCACCTCTGATTCTGGCTGAACTCTGACTGTCCCATAAAGTATTTCCATAGGAAAACTGTTTAGAAAATGCTGGGTTAACAAAGGAGTTAGAGATTTCTTCTAAAAGAATTTCTGGGAGTCTTTAATACACTAGTGGGCATTGCTTTTCTCAAGAGTGAAATATGATGTGTAGTGCCTCCCGAAATTACTTGACTCACTCATGTTGTAGCATGTATCAGTATTTCATTCTATGGATATATCACATCTACTTTTGATACTGTACCTAAGAAAGCTTTTCCTAACCCAAGGTTACAGAGATTTTCTCCTGTGGTTTCTTGTTAAAACTGTATAGTGTTAGTTCTGCCAGTTTGCTTTTAAGCTCCTTTGTTATGTTTAATCCTTGTGTTATATGCTTCGATTTGTGTGTGTTATATTCTTTTTTCTTTCTTTTTTTTTCTGAGACAGAGTGCTGCTCTGTTGCCCAGGCTAGAGTGCCGTGGCGTCAGCCTAGCTCACAGCAACCTCAAACTCCAGAGCTCAAGCGATCCTCCTGTCTCAGCCTCCCAAGTAGCTGGGACTACAGGCATGCGCCACCACAGCCGGCTAATTTTTTCTATTTTTAGTAGAGACAGGGTCTCGCTCTTGCTCAGGCTGGTCTCTAACTCCTGACCTCAAGCAATCTTCCCACCTCAGCTTCCCAGAGTGCTAGGATTATAGGTGTGAGCCACTGTGCCTGGCCTATGTGTGTTATATTCTTTGATTTAACATTATCATCATCAGTTTTTGCTTTGAATTTTGTAAGGAAAATTAAGTCTGGAGAGGCTAAGTGTCTTGCCTGTCATTGCATAAGAACTAACTTGTTTTGGAAAAGTAATAGTCATTCCTTTGACATACTGCTTAGGAGTGTGTGTAATAAAGATTATTTTTATCCTGTTCAATGTATGAATTACCTATGATACTTTGACGTTCTTTGTTAAATTGTGTTTCATATTGTCTAGGTGAAAGATAAAGGACAGATAGCCAAAGCAACCAAATTTTTAGCCTTGGACAAATGCTTACCACATAGAGACTTTCTTCAGGTAAAAAGAATTAAGTAACTTTGCAATATAGTTTTACTCTTCCAGTGATTAAAAAAATTATTAATTTCCCTTTCAGAATTTATTTGTGCTCCTTGTAATTTATGTATTCTGAGAATTCTTTGGGGATGTTTTAGTTAAATAATTTAAGTTTAAAGTGAATTCCTTTTGAATTTTATTATTAAAATACTTAAAAATATATATGTATTTCTTAAAATTATTTTTTTTTCTGTAGGTGTTAGAAATAGAACATGACCCCAATGCTCCTGATTACTTGGAGTATGATATTGAATGGCTCACTATTCTCAGGGCTACTAACGATCTTATTAATGTGACTGGGCACCTGTGGAATATGCCTGAAAATAATGGCCTGCACACAAGGTGAGTCTGACCTTATTTAGGACTTGACGCCTTCACTGCGTGCATAATTTTTCTCTCTCCCACTGTTGTTTTTAATCAAGGAATTGTTGAATGAGTGTCGGAACAATTCAAGGTTTACTGACTGGTATAGTCTAGAAAACTACAAGTTTTCCATCTAAGGGAGACAGGAAAATAGACTGTTGAACATTAACTCAAAGAAGTTTATGTTATAAGTGAATAGATGTGCATAAAAGTATAATATAGTAAAGATTTAGTTCACACATTAAAATAATTTATACTTGTTTTGGGGTATGAGTTAAAGATGGCTTTTTCTAAGAATTATTTTTATTCCTAAATGCTCCTTTGCTAAATTAACTATAATTTTACTAAATGGAATTTCGATAGATGGCTTATTTTTTATCTTTGTACCTGAAGTCTAAGTTAGAGTTCATCATTTATTGTTTGAAGCTGAAAAATGTAAAAAGCTATTGTTTTGAACTTTAATAGGTGGGATTATAGTGCAACAGAAGAAGCTATGAAGGAAGTTTTGGAAAAATTGAATCATGACCTCAAAGTTCCATGTAACTTTAGTATAACGGCTGCTTGTTATGACCCTAGCAAGCCTCAGACACAAATACAGCTGGTTCATAGGATCAGTCCCCAGACTACTGAATTTTGTGCCCAACTTGGCATCACAGACATCAATGTCAGGCTTCAGAAGGCCAAGGAAGAACATCACTTTTCTGGTGAATATGAAGAGCAGGATGGTGTGGAGAGTAATGACTCTGGAGAAGACAGGAGTGAATATAACACAGACACATCTGCTCTGTCCTCTTTTAATCCAGATGAAATAATGTTAGATGAAGAAGACGAAGATGAAGATAGTATTGTAAGTGCACATAGTGACATGAATACACCATCTGTAGAACCTTCTTCTGATCAAGCTTCTGACTTTTCTGAAAGCTTCTCTGATGTCAGGATCTTGCCAAGCTCCATGATTGTATCTTCTGATGATACACTGGGTTCCCCAGTTGGTAGAGAGGGGAAACCTGGTGAGGCTGTGGAGTCAGGGAATGGAGAGGACTTAACCAAGGTGCCATCAAAGAGGCTGAGTGATGAACATGAACCTGAACAAAGAAAGAAAATCAAGAGGAGGAATCAAGCCATCTATGCTGTAGTAGATGATGATGATGATGATGCAGCTTAAGACAATTTACTTGTCTTAGTATTATATGTAGATATATGATTTTTGAAACCATATTTTTAGAGTTGGATTTTTGACTAAAGACTTAATTTTGTAATAATGAAGTTGCATAAGAGAGTTTTAGTTAGGAATTGACTTTAGGCCTTTGTATGTTTCAGATACAAATATATTAAAATTTCCTATATTTACATGACTGGATACCTTTTTTGAGAAGATACACATTACTCACTTCCATTTTTTTCAGCAAATACTTATTGAGCATCTACTTTGTGCCAAGCACTCTTCTATAATATGGGACTATAAAGATGAGTAAGACAGGGATTTTTGCCTCCAAGGAGATATTACTATAAACATTTCAGTATATAAAATATTATATTTTGTTTTACAAAGTGAAGTCATTATTATATATATAATTATGTATGCTTTCTTTTCATTTATTATAAGTATTTTCCCTGGTCAGCTTTTAATGTCTGTCAAATAAAAATTGAAATTGAAGATAGTAGATATCAGGAAATAAATTGCTATAAATACTAAATATTGGTAGACATAAAATCTTACACTTGCTGAGATTAGTATAAACTTACTGACTTTTGCATATCATTTTCGATTTACCTTTCACTTTTATGTAACTGTAGTGACTGTGTACAGGTCATTTTTGGCATAGTTCACCTTAGTATTAATTACTAACAGGGTTCAAGCTGCACAAATGCAGCCCCTCATGCTGCATGATAGAGTTCTAGTAATAAAGTACTTTTGAAGATCTATATAGGAAAACTACAGCTCTGTGCTGTCTCTGGTTAAAATGCCTGGGCCACCTGAGGAGATTGTCGCTTTGTGCTTTGTATTGGGAGTCATGGAAATCAAAGGTTGTCCCAGTATCTCATCCCACTGCAGTCCAAATCCAGGAGCCAATCTAGGAGAATAATGTAGCAGTTGGCTTCCATCATGTCAGCATTTGATTTGATGAAGGTCTAAGACTTTGGGGCTTTTGTCTTTATTTCTTTCCATTTTTTAATTTATTTTCTTTTTTGAGTTGAATATTTAATTCACTTATTTTAATTCTCATTATTTACCTAAAGGATTTAAAGCCATGAATTTCCCTGATTGCTAATGTAATTGAATTCCATAAATTCTGACATTTAGTGTTTTCTCCAGACATAATAAAGAAAACCAGAAAGTGGTTAGGTATTTAGAGTTAATAAATGGCTCTCAAAAAAAAAAGATAATCATCTAGATTGCCTAATCGAAGAAAGCACAAATATTAAAAAAAATGAAAGACTTACACACACACACAAAAAAAACACCCAGTCCAGATGGTTTTAAGAGGAAACTACCAAGT
>RJWJ010029919.1:0-20280 GCA_004363605.1 Indri indri | reverse complement strand
AATGCATTTATTGGCTATTCTTTCTCAAGTGATCCACACTAAGAGATGCTAAGCTTTTATCAAGATCAATTTCTATTTTAATAACTCTCACAAGAGAGTCAATTTCCAAAAAGACGGAATTATTCCTTCCTATTGTATGACCTTGGGAAAATTATTTAAACATTGTCTTTCCATAGCACTATCGTCATTATATATATATTGTGAAGATAAAATATCTATTGAAGGTTCTTTGAGCACTTTGGGCCAAAAGAGGTACAGAAAGCCGAGATATAGTTATTTTCATATCCACTATTTGTCTTCCTTTTCCCTTGTTGTAGCCTCCCTGGAAATTAAGCAAATTTGATCATCACCTTCTGTTTAATAACTATTCATGTACTTGAAATTGCTATTCTCCAAAAGTACCTCAAGCAAGTGTTTTAAGGACGATTGCTTGAACCATAAAACAGCAATCTAGGCCTATGAGTCAGCATTTCACTTAGACATAAAATCAAAATGATTTAAAATAGGTAACACAATCTTTCTGAAAGTCATACACACTTCTTTGGAGAACCTTTGAGAAAACTGGAGTTTGCAAGTTTATGAATAGTTTATTACATTTCAATAAGTGTATTGTGAGGCCGGGCGCAGTGGCTCACGCCTGTAATCCTAGCACTCTGGGAGGCCGAGGCGGGCTGATTGTTTAAGCTCAGGAGCTCGAGATCAGCCTGAGCAAGAACGAGACCCCGTCTCTACTAAAAATAGAAAGAAATTAATCAGACAACTAAAAAACTATATAGAAAAAATTAGCTGGGCATGGTGGCGCGTGCCTATAGTCCCAGCTACCTGGGAGGCTGAGGCAGGAGGATCCCTTGAGCCCAGGAGTTTGAGGTTGCTGTGAGCGAGGCTGATGCCACGGCACTCACTCTAGCCAGGGCAACAAAAGCGAGACTCTGTCTCCAAAAAAAAAAAAAAAAAAAATAAGTGTATTGTGAATCAATAAAGCAAAAGTTAAGGACAATGAGCTCATTACCAAGCCAGTTATTGATTCTCAAGTTCCAAAATAGAATAATACAGGAAGGGTAAAGAGAAAATAGGATTTTTTTGTGATAATAAAAAATTTAAGTCTCTTAGGAACACAAATCTAAAGAAATTATAAGACACAAAGGAATTTTCAGCAGCTACTTAGGATGTTTATTTAATTTCTTCACCTTTTTGGTAATTAGCAATATTATTTGGTTTTCACTCTTAAAAAACACCTTTTAATCAGATCAGAGGAGTTTTCAAAACTACCTCTTATTGACTCATTTATTCTTTCAACTTATTGTATATCTTTCTCTCTTGTCTTTGAAAAGTTTATCATATTAGCTGTATATCTTATACCATTCTTTTAGACATCTCAGGCTGCCATAACAATATACCTTAGACTGGGTAGCTTAAACAACAGAAATTTATTTTCTCATAGTTCTGGAAGCCAGAAGTTCAAGATCAATGTGTCAGCATGGTCAGTTTCTGGTGATGGCTCTTTTCCTGGCTGGTAGACAACCACCTTCTCGCTGTGTGCTCACAAGGTGGAATGGGGTGGGGAGGGGAGAGCAAACTGTCCGGTGGCTCCTTTTTTACCGGTCTCGTCATGAGGACCCCACCCTCATGACCTCATCTAACCCTAATTACCTCCCAAAGGCTCCATCTCCACATACCGTCACACTGAGGATAAGGGCTTCAACATATGAATTTCAGGGTGAGGCACCCACAGCCAGTCCACAACATTCACTAATTCAGAAAAACTGACACTGGCTCCAAACCATCAAGCAGATAATATGAGAATGAATAAGTCAATTTGTTTTCAAGCTATTCCTGGAGAAAACTTCCCTTTTTCTTCCTCTTATAGTAATCTAATTCAACAGGAAAGGGACTTCCTAAAAAATTTATGAACTAACACTAATTTCATGAACTACTTCTTTAAAAACCAAAGATATGGCACACACCTGTAGTTCCTGCTACTCAGTAGGCTGAGGTGTGTACCTCACTTTCCATCTTTTTTTTTTGAGAGTCTCAAAAAGAAAAAAAAAAGATGGAAAGTGAGACACATGCGGTTTTGCTAAAAACTGAGAAACAGAACATTAACTCATCTATATGGGTATGTTTAATAAAAACAACTTTTAATCCCCTAAACCTTGTTTCTATGTTAACTAAAGATTCCTAAAATAATGTAAAGCATCTGTATGTCATTGGAAAGTAATACAATGCACAAAACATTTCTATATTACATTTTGATACATATTATAAAAGGAATGATGAATCACATATACTTTCATTCAAAATATGGAAAATATAAATAGTAAAATTGACAAAGTTATAAATGGTTTGTGTTGGATTTTACCTAATTTTAACACAAATAGTTATTTTTATCACATACTACACAAATGAGAGCATAATAAACGTATTTCCCTGGATAGCACAAATTTCTTCATTGTAAAATATTTAAAATGTATGTAATTTTAAAAGTACAGCTAAGAACATTTCCTTAATGACTATGCAGTCAATAGACAGCATTTCTCAAATGTTCAAGTGGAAGGGTAGGAGAAAGCAGGACAAAAGGTGACTGAGATCAGAGAGAGTTTTGGTGACTTGGCAAGGTCACCCAATTAGCAGGTTGCAGAGTTATATAAGGGACCCAGGATTTTCTTGTCTAAAAATGCTGCAGATTAGTGTTTTCAAGATGAAGGGGAAGAAAATCTTAATATAGTTCAGATCATTTAATACCATAAAGCAGCTATAGAAACTAATTTTTAATTTTCAAAACTCAATTAAATGTGTATATGGTCCATTGGTATCCAGCTTTAACACCTGCCTGTTCCCGTAAGTGCCATGTTCCACTACAACCCCAGCTTCAGCACACTTGCTGTTAGCAGCTAATTCTTTTTCACATAGAGTCACAAATTGAGAATAAAGTTCTAATCCTTCTTCTTTTCCAGAGTTAGAGTGATACTGCATGTTCTTTCCTTTTACTCTTCCCCCGAGGGTGGCTTGAGGGATGATAAGAATGTCACCAGGTAGATCCAATATAGAGATGTGCTTGCCATTTTCTGTCTCGCTCAATTTCACATTTAACAGTGTATTAACTGGGTGGGGGAGAGAGGCAAAACATTTTGAAGTGAAAAACAAACATGAAGAAAATCATCATTTTTAGTCAGCAAATCTCATGCTTAAAACTCAGTTTGTCAGCTCCTACTTCTAACCCAAAGTCTCTATTTGAATTTTAAAAACTGCTTCACTAAGCTAAATAATCTAAGCATGAAAAATAAAGCAAATTTCACGCAGAAAATGGCATGATATTTTAAATTTGACTTGGCAGTTAAGATTACCTAACATTATGTTCATCCAGAGAGGTCTGACGAATTAACTGTACATTGGAACCTCCAATATTGTTGCCTTGGAGGAATGCATTACAAGATTTTGCTGCCTTGCTCCTTCTATTTCATTAGCAAATCCCACTGGAAAAAGATCATGATTAATCCTCCTAACACCGAATTCTGCATTATAACAGAATATTAAATAAAAATGTTAGTGCATTTATTATTTTAAACTTAGTTGCTTAAAGTTTTAAGCTGAGATAAAGGTTCCTGGTTCAATCCCATTATAAACCAGCTGATTTTGTAGTTTCATAACCTTAAAGGCAATATTAGTATAGACTAATCATTTTACAAACATAATCCATGGAAGAAGGGTAAAGATGAAAGCAAGAACCATCAGAAATTCTTCGTCACAACTGAAAAAGTAAATCAGAAGATACAGAGCTACTGGCACTATCTTCATGTACATGTAAGAAAACATGGTGGCATTTTTATAGCATCTATGAGATTATTTGCAGCTAATAAGTGTCAACACTACCATAAATATCTATGTATAGCTACAAGCCTTAACTTAGAAAACTTTTACACCTCAACATTAATCATTTTCAAAACAATAAACAAAGGAAGTATCTAATATAAATAGACTTAGGGTCTCCCTACCTCTGGTATAATGGTATAAATGACTTCTTGCAAAGAACAGTCCTGAAAGGACAAATGGTAAAAGAAATTACATAAACCTCACACTCCTGCCCAAAAATTAGGCTTCAAAAGGTATGCTTCTGTTGGGGTAGTTAATAGTTTCAATTATTAGAGGATCTGTAGCTTAGTAAGGATTCAGTATGGTTGCCCCACTCTACAAGTCATGGAATTAACCTGGTAAAAACCTGCCAAGGTGAACATCCAAATGAATTCCTAAGCTATACATTAAGCACCATCAATTTTCACTTAACTAACATCTATTTTTAAATACCTCTAGTTTTCTCTATTACAAATAGGACTTTGCTATATAGGCAGCAGTGCTTATTGACTGCCTCTAAGGAAACTTAACTCTCCAGAGCACTTCATTACAATGGAAATCACTATCTAGCTATCTAGGCTTCAGGCTAGTGATGGACTTAGTTAATTTTGGAATAACAGGCCTGAAAGGTAATACTACAATTTATTATACTTCTACATACCTCCCTCTACTGGCTATAACTGAGAATTCAATTAATGCTGTTGGTATACAAATATCAGGATACAGATAAATACAATACAAATACCAACACCATTAAGTAGAATTAAAATGAAACAGTGAATTAATGGCATGCCAGAAACTTGAAGACCGTAAGACAGGTTATCAATCAAGTATTTCTAATGATGTATATGGGAAATGAAGTTTTGACAGGTCCCTGGGTCTCAGTCCAATAATACTGAAGATGAATTGAGGAAGATTCTACATGTTTCTATGTTAGCTATGCTATTTCAGACTTTATGGTTACAACTGGTTGTTATGTTCCCAAGAGATACATGATTTGATTTGAATCCATGTAATAAGTATGAGGTGGTGTTTAAGAGAACCCCATTACATTGAGTTACTTTCCAGCTTGAATAGAGTGAAGCTCAAGGTAACACCTAATAATAGATGGAATTATTTTGCTTAAAAGTCAAACCAGCAAAATGTGATTCTTAGAGTTATATCTTTCTTTACTGAGAATCATGATATATAAACCTTTGTGTTAGATTACCCACTAAAAGAGTTAAGGTGGATCTCCAGAGGGTTTTCAATCCACCACAATCTTATGCATGTATTTAAAGTAAACTCACAAAGATATATATGGAAGCACACAGGATTTAATCACTACAAAACAAAATGCAGCATGATTTGGTAGGCATATTTCATCCGATTATGATTAAGATCCATTTAAGACCCATGAGACAACTTTAGAAAGTCAATCTTAAATTAGAATGACAAAAATTTTCTTCCTGTTTTTGAAGATTTCTACTATATTTTTTATGGCCAATAATGATTTGATCCAAGGGAAAATATTAATTTAGGAAAGTATACAGAATGTCTAACACCCTAGCATTAGGATCTGACAAATTATCCTCTATAATAGGAGGCCTCATTTCATTTTCTTCTTAAACCTATCAAAGCTTCCTTATTATCCTCTGGATTCAAATTCTGAACTATTACAGTTACTGGCTTTCCATCTACACCTATCATAGTCCCTTGCTTAAGTCTAGTTTTCATTCTTTGACAAAGTTGTCAAATGTGTTTAACATATCAGTATAAAATTGCCCTAGAAGCTTTAGCTTTTTGTCCAAGCTGGTCTAATTGGGCTAATTTACCCTTGAAGCTCTTCCAGGTTAACTTCTGTAAGCTTCAACTATCCATTTGTATAATTTATATTTATTATTAATCCAACTAATGGGTACTATCCTTTACTAATGAGGAGAATATAACCTGTCTCCAACCTTAAGGATAGCTCCATTATTTCAGGTTTGTTTGTTTTTGTTTTTTGGGGGGACATAATTGTTAAATCCAATATATATAATTGAGACAATATATGAATTGATTTGGTATATCTGAGCCTATGTAATTATCACAAGGGATGTATAGTACTATGGACTGTCCAGTATACTAGAAAGGTACAGGTAGGTAAATTATTATTCAGAGATCTCTGAACATGGACTCTGCTTTCTATTTTTCTGGAGGAGGTGTGGCTGTGATGATATTGAGTTTGGTTCAAGAACTGGGAGAACCTTTATTTTTACACATATTTCCAACAAAGAAGTGCATAATTCTTCCATAATGATGTAAGCTTAAGTTGTCCAGGTTTGCTAGGACCCACACCTTGTACACATGTCAACTACTGCCTCTGTTAGGGACTCTGGGAGATAAGGGAAACTATATTAAGAAATGCAGCATCTGTTTCTCCCTATGTGGCCACCTTGCTTCCAACAAGTTTCTGTAGCCTTGGCTGAAGTGCATTGTGTTACCTGTATGTGTGTATACTCAATCTATAAGCCATCTGCAATGCTGCAGCTGTTTTAAAAGAATTCCACCACACTTGCTTACTTTAAACTTGGAATAGGCAAATAGGTAAAGCCAACAATGCTAGACAGAGTTAAGTAATTAATAACTTACATACCAGTACAATTTAAGATTGTGCATCTTAGGATGGGGAGAAGTTGGTAATGGATACAAAATTACAGCTAGATAGGAGGAATGATTTCTGGTGTTCTGCAGTACTGTATGGTGAATATGGTTAACTATAATTTATTGTATGTTTTCAAAAAGCTAAAAGAGGATTTTAAATGTTCACAACACAAAGAAAGGTTAAATATTTGAGGTGATACATATGCTAATTACCCTGATTTGATCATTACACATTGTATACACATGTTGAAATATCACTCTGTATCCCATAAATGTGTACAATTATTACATGTCAACTCAAAATAAGAGGGGGGAAAAAAAAGATTGTGCTTCTTGCTCCTTCTGGCTCATTTATCTATTGCTGTTCCTTCTCACTCTTAAAAAAGAAAAAAGAATCAAACACATACCCATTTTGGGAAGAAGTTCTTTATCAGCTCCCTTGAAAAAGCACACGTAGATCACTAATCCTCTCTGAATCTATGAGAAAGCACCACAATAAACTCAGATTAAAAAGAAATCTATACAGAGATACAGAATTAAATGAATAAAACTTCACAACTGTTATAGACATAGAGGTTAAAAGCAAAGGAAGAGACATAAGTTTTAAACTACATTTGATTTCTATTATCATTATTTTTTGAGACAGGGTCTTGCTCTGTCTCTGAGGTAGAGTGCAGTGGTATCACTGTAGCTCACTGCAACCTCAAACTCCTGGGTTCAAGTGATCCTCCTGCCTCAGCCTCCCAAGAGGCTGGGACTACAGGTGCATGCCACCACACCCAGCTAATTTTTCTATTTCTTACAGAGACAGGGTCTTGCTCTTGCTCAGGCTGGTCTCAAACTCCTCACCTCAAGTGATCCTCCAGCCTCAGCCTCCCAAAGTGCTAAGATTATAGGCATGAGCCACAGCCCCCAGCCCAGATTTGATTTCTTAATTAAATATGTGACAAAACAAAATGTTTTCAAGTTTCAATCACCTCAGTTATTATGTCTTTCAAAAATTAAGTTCAAAATATGACCAAGCGCAGCAAAGACAAGTTATACCTTCAAACACTTACTTCTAATAAAAATCATAGGACTAGCAAAAGCCTCCTCCCTAGTAAGGCTGACAGACTAGAAACGATTAGTTTGCAGGGCCCCATTTATTCAATACCAAATGAATTTACATTATACAAGATATGGCTGATGGATAAGCAACAGTGTGACTGATATCTTTTGACGTCATCACTTTCGATTTCCCCTAATCCAGTTACTTACGGATAATAAAAATAAGGGTCTGATTCTATTTTTATAAACTCCAGGAAACTGTCCAATTTTTTTTGTTATTGTCATTAAATGCTTTAAAGAAACGAGATTAGGCTTTGAAAATTACATTTACAATCTATATTACAAGGCTGGTTGTTAGCAGGAATATAAATTTATTTATTTTATATAATGATGTGGATATTTCTTTCTTAGCTCTTGTAGGACAGAGACTATATAAAAAAGACAGTTTTGAGTAACTTTGATTCTGCTGCTGAGTGAATCATTAGATTTTTGATTCCTTATATTATTTCACCTCTTTGACTCCAGGAGCTATTAGGTGGATTAAATGAGTTAATATTTGTAACTTAAGTCCCTAAAACAGTGCATGGTTCATAGTAAGTGCTATGCAAGTACTCGCTAAATGAACATATAAAAATACATTTAAAGGTAGAGGCACAATTTCACATTTTAACTTGCAAAGCACTTTACAGACTATTTTGTATGTGATAGGGACTCAATTTATCTGTTGATTACTCTAACATTCAACTATATCTGCTAGGCTCTATGTGATATCTAAGTAATTTTCTATGTAAATGTAAATGCAGCTCTGCACTCACACTTGATTTACCTGGAGAAGTCATTTTTAAAAAGTGCTACTGAAACAATTGGCAAGGACTTCCAATACACACCAATAATAAGCAACTGGCAAGTTCTACACTACTGTCACAGGACTTTCCACTGGTATCATTTTCAGTATACACTGAAATCTTTTTTTTTTTTTAAATACAAAGTCTCACTTTGTCACCCAGAATGGAGTTCAGTGGTGCGATCATAGCTCACTGTAACCTCGAACTTGTGGGCTCAAGTGATCCTCCCACTTCAGCCTGCTGAATAGCTGGGACTATAGGTGCATGTCACTATGCCCAGCTAATTTTCTTTGTAGAGACAGGGTCTTGCTATGTTGCCCAGGCTGGTCTCAAACTCATGGGTTCAAGTGATCCTCCTGTGCCAGCCTCCCAAAGTGCTGGGATTATAGGCGTAAGCCACTATATGTCACTATGAGCTGAAATCTTAAGCATATTCATATTTGGACACCTGCAATGTCAGAATTAAATACCAAATTATTTGCAGAAATAGACGTCTGTTCTTTCTACTTACCACATTACCTCTTCATTAAGTTATTTTCTTTTCACTTATCCCAATAATATAATAGATCTTAAGTTGTGGTCTACAGATTCCTCTCTTTAAGTCAAGAGAGGAAGCTTCTTTGGTATAAAATATTTCAAATATGTAAAAAAGTACAGATAATTCTCACTGTAGCTTAAAAAATTTCACTTCCCAGGAAGAAAAATTTTGCTGTCCATGACAGCAAAGTTCTAAATGAATGAAACTAAGAACAAAGAAAGAAACCCTCAAATATTCTGACAAAACTCTTGCTAAAAAAATAAGAACTTTTAATAATAGAACAGGGTAGAGGATGTGTGAGAAAGGATAGCATTTAAACTTTCTCACCATCTAAATTACTTTTCAACTCTTAGTCAACTATTTTAGTAGTGTGTGTAGGAGTCAAAGGGAAAGCCTTTAAAAAGTTTTGAAAGTTTATAAACACAAACTGATAGTTTGGAAGGCTGCAATAAAACATCTGTGATTTTGCTTAAGGAGATGTGGAATGAAGAACATAAAAAAGATAAAGAAACACGGAAAGAACCTAAATGATTAATAGTTTGGAATATAGAGTATCAGGAGGCAACTATAAAAATAGGTAATTCTTTAGATAGAACTGCAAATTATAAAAAGCATAAAACTTCAATATGGAAAAGAAATCACTTCCTCAACAAAAATAACAAATCAGAAAACTGGATTTCTGAGAAAAGGTGAGAATACAGTGATTTTTATGCTTATAAACATTTCCAAATTGGCACTGGGTAACATGCTGATTTAACAATAATCACCCACATGGGTAGTATTCAGAATAATGACTAGGACTGTGTTAAGTAATGCTAGATCTGGTACCCAATTCAGCAGAGATGAGTGAATGAGATTCTGCTACATTAAAGTTTCTGAGTACCTCCAAAAGTCTTAATTAGGAACTAATTTTTTTCTTACATTTCAACTTACTCGTTGGGGGCCTTAGAGAACATTTTGTTTTTGTATGGTGTGGGGACAGGCTGTCTTAAAAAGGTAAGAATGTATGCAAGTAGAAGGAACTCATATTGACATAAATGTTCTAAATTCATTTGAAATGTGGTCAGTGTGACTAAAAAATAATTATTTGGAGGAAATGTGTTCGATAACAATGCAACATTATTATAAAAGTAGTGGTCTTTGTTTTTCAGTTGGAAATAAGTCAAATTTAAAAAATTTTCTTGACGTAGAATTGTTTCTTGGGAAATCTCATTTCTATGCTAAAACCAAGATACAGTCAACATAAAGAGGAATTAGACGCGATCCTGGGGCACAAGTCAAAGCACATCTTGAACGCCTACAGCAAACCTAACCTACAAGCTTGAACTAGACCAACGCAGGCCACGCGCTTTAAAGGGATCTGAGACAATCAGGCCTAAAGTCCCCCGAGCTCAGGTAAGCAGACGGTGAAAGGAAGCTCGAGCCTCCGTGGTCCCTCCAAGCACGGAGACTCGCTCTTCCTACGGGGGACTAAGTCTGGCGCTGGCCACGGTGATGCAGGACAGAAGAGACAAGCGCAGCCAGACAGACCACCGCGGGTAGCGTCGGGCGGACCCGCCGGAGGTCTGGCCTGGCAGCAAGCGGCCGGCCAGCCTGGCTTAGAGGGAGATGCGGATGGGACTAGCCATCGAGACAAGGCGGAAAGAAGCACCCTTGCACGCGGGAGGAGGACGAGAGCTGCCGGGCCGATGTTACCTCCACCCACTGGGCCGCGGCGTCCCCCTCGGCTGGGCGAACTTGCAGCCGGGCGTGCAGGCACTGCTGCAGGAGTGCCCGAGCCTGAGGCGTCCGCACTCCGTCCGCCATGGCTCCAGCACGCGCGGGCGTCCGCAAGATTCAGGCCGCACGCCGCGCAAGCTCCGCCCCCGGCGCGCAGGCAGGAAGGACGGGGCGGGGCGCGATGGAGGGACCGCCCCGGTCGCTTGTGGCCCCGCCCCTAGGACAACAGGGTGCCTACTGCCTCTCGAGTGTCCCGGATGTGCAGGCTTCTAGGACATACGGTAGTATACTAAGCGCCTCCGCAAAACCTACCCAACTAATTAGAAGGCGCTGGGTGTGTACCTTTAGGACATTAACTGCCACATTGGAAAAAATTTTTTTCTGTGGGGCCACAGCGTTTTATTACAAAAATAGAATAAAAACTTTGAAAGCAAAATGATCCTTTGTAATTTCATGAAAAATGTGTTATTTTTTATTGTTTTCAGTGCGTGAGTTGTATGCAACTTGAAAAATAGTTCACCCAGCTCCCAAGGTGAAGAGACGTGAGTTACATATGCTCAAACTAGTGTGGTTAAATACAACTCACAGGGCAGTTAATGTGTTTTAAAGAATAAAATGGCTCATTAGATCTCTTTCCTACACACTTTTGAGCAAACATTTTTCGCCTCAGAAAGCTTAGATTTTAGCTGCTGAAAATTTTTAAACCTGCTTGATTTAAAGTCCATATTATGCCCATTATGAAGATAAGTAAAGAGAACGAATCAATAAAATCACAAAGCAAGCAAAGATGGAACTAAAAGCTATACATCTTTCAAATTTTTCCTTACTCCAATCAATAAAACAATGCCACCTTCTCTATCAGGAATGCTATAAATAATACTGCTTCCAGTAAAAGTATTGGTGTGCTATGTGAATACACATTTGGAGATCATTCTTTATAAAATATCCTTGCTAAAAACATTCTTATCTAAGAAAGGCTGATTGTTAATACGTTATTTAACCTGCTACTTATACGAAACTAAAACAACAAGTTCTAATGAACATAATTATATAAATTCTGTGATGCATTTTCTGTAAGCACGTATTAGAATGTAAATAAAATTAAAAAAGAGCTTGGTTTTCTTTCCCATGTAACATATTCCTTGAACATTTATCAGATTAGCATTTATTTTTCTACAGGCTTGGAAGGTTTAGATGAGGAATAACAGTGTTACCCTGATTGTGTTACCCAGGTCATTGATTTGGGCTCAGTTGGCAGAAATGCCTATGCATGCGGGTCTGTTGTTCAAGAAGATGACATCACTGACTGTTGCTATCCATACAAAGTAGTGTGACTGAAGAAAGTAATCCATGCACAATCAACAGTCCTTTGTACACAAAATCGAAGCTGCTTGTTTGCTGGTTATCTTGCAGCAAGCCTACTCCTCCAGTAAAAAACAAAAAGCAAAATCTCACATTATCTCTGATTGCTGCATTGCAGGAATTCTAATATTTGTTGACATTTGTCTGCGAAGCACAGACAAGTTTAATTGCTTAATGTCTGCAACTTTATGTCATAACTGTTGAGTCTCTTTTCTCTCTCTCTCTGACTCAAATTTTATAAGTCTGGAAGAAACATTGACATAAAGATCCTTAGCCATGATTCAGAATAAGAAAGGACTTTGGTGTCTGTTTGTATATGGGTGCAGGAGAAAGGGAGGTCTGTTGAAAATAGGATATGTGGTTTCCAGAGATGTTTCCATGGTGAAACATCTTTGTTAAACATTGGTTTAACAAATTGGGAAACCCTTCCTGTGAGTAGATGCAGTTTGGTTGGTAATGGATAGTGCATTAATTATGGATGGATCCTAGGACCTCTGAGATAGCATAATAATTGATTTTAGGGTTATTTTAAGTTGTTTAATTCATTCAAGTTGGCTGCCCTAAATTCTAGCATTCAAAGTATTTCACAGACATGAAAAGTTTGAGAACCACTTCTAAAAAAAATCCTTTACAGTTGATGCTGAGCTTCCCGATTATAAAGAGGAGAGAATAGGGAAGGGAAATATAATCTGTTTCACAGTTCACAGGATAGGCAGAGCTTTTCCTGAGATTTAGCTCTAAAATTTAGCTCTGAGACTTTATGTAGGGGTATGCTAATAGTAGAAGTGCAACTGGAAGAAGTAGATATTTTATCTCAGGAAAGACTAGATGAAATCTAGCCTCCCACTTGAAAGCCCAGAGATTTATTTTTCATTGCTTAGGGGGATGACCAGGTTCTGAAAAATTGGTTCACATTAACTAAAATGCACATGAGATTGAGGCAGAACCAGAGTCATTTATAATAAGAATTATTGCTGTGACATGGAACAGAAATTCTTACATAGGGAATGATCAGCACATTTCCTCCTATGGTTAAGCACGGGATGCTGGATCATATTCAGAAGTGTCTTTATTAATTTACTGTGAGAAATACTCAAAATCTATATGACCAGCATGTTCTTTTTATGTAGAAAGAGTAATACAGAAATCAGGATGTTGCTTGGTGAGTGAGAAGTCAGAACAAAGCGGGTGAGAAAAACCGAGTTTTTGTGGAGGACACTGAAAAATGACCCCAAGTACTAACCATAGGAGACAGTGAGAAATATGTTGAACTATGTCGCTATAGCAAACATAGTTCAGATTTCTTAGGGCAATTTCTTAAATTATTCTTTGATAAAATCAGAACCCCTTGACAACAATCCCAAAATGAAAGCAAGTCTTTAGAAGTTATATGGTCTAAATATACTGATCTGACAGTCCTACTCTACCAAAGATTAATGTATAAGCTTTGTATACTTCACCCAATCCTAATCAATTTTCTCATCTGGGCCTTTGAGAAGTGTTGAACAATGGGAGAGTTCAAGGTTTAGTCCCTATCAAGGGCTTGCAGAGTAGAGTATTTTATGTTATTGACCCAAGACATTATAATTTAGAGATCAAAAGAACAAATGAAGAGGTTACACTTTTTACTGAAAAGTGAAAGACGAAATTAGGATTTTCATTTGGATGTATAGCTATGCTGGTTCTATATGAAAGTGGATTGAAGGATTTCTGAAGAAGGAATTTTGTGTGTAATATAACATATAAATGTAAAATTAGCTTCCTAAAGTTTTGTACAATGGAAGACATAATGTTAGCTTGGAAAAACGTCAAAGCAGCTGTCTTACAGAAAACAGATGGCATACTTTGAAGAGGTGAAGAGAGTTGAACGAAAGGACCATTAACAGGTATGTGAAAGGTTAAGGTAAACCAACAGAGGATAGTGAAGGATCCAGGGCTAGCAACAACAGGAAGCAGTTACCATTCTGAAGGAGTAGGAGAAAGAAACAGTTTTTAAGAACCAGCAGAACTGTAGCTGAAAGAAAACACTTGACAGGACCCGTGACCTTCCACAGAGAAATGTAGCTCCTGCCAAACTGCAGGTTTCCTTCTCCTCCTACCTTTGATTGGCTGCTGTTTCTCCCATTGGCTGAGCCCAACTGGCAGTTAGAGAGTAAGGGTTAATTCAGTACAGAAAGAACTGCCTCATGGGACACAGAATAGGATGCAGAGGGTTGAAGAGTGAATCTGAAAGGACATACGGAGGAGATCCAGGGTAGCAACTGCTCTTGGCATCTTTCCATGGCCAGAGGAAAAAACGCTTATCTTATCTCCTACAGGATTATTTAGTTGCAAAATATACCCCTCACCTGTACATACCTAGTTCTCTAATTACAAGAGGTTATTTTGTGAAACAATTAAATTTTGGGCGATAGCTATAAATAATTATTTTAGTTTAAGAATACATGACAATTCTCTATTGAGGCCAATCAGGTACTGCTAACAAAACTGTATTTATAAAAGCGAAATTAAGTGTCTGTTTGTTAGTGCATCACATCAAAATCTTAGAGAATGTTCAGGATAGCTTGATTTGGTCTATGCATATTTCACTTTGGAAGGTGTCCAGTACAGTCACAAAGAGACAATCTTCCACCAGGGTGTCTGAAACCAGGGTGTGAAAGGCCCATATGAATTCTGACTTCAAGACATTTGCCATATGCATTAAGACTCTGAGGAAAGAGGAAAGAGATTTAAATAAGAGCTTGAAATCAAAAGTGCAAGTGCAAATGCTTCAAACCACAACCATATATTTTGTCATGCAACTGCTTCTTACCATAGGCAGAGACTGAGGCCAGGAGTGTCAGTCCTGCTGAAGCCCTTCCAAATAAAAATAAGAATCCTGGAAAAATAATAGCTGCCACTTAATGGCTGAGTCTGTCCTTAACATGAATAGTTGCACAACCAGGTAGGGAATGGATTTTAGTTGAAACTCGACATTGATTGGTGTTTTGTTCAATTTGCTTTTTTAATTCTTATTTTATTACTGTACCATTTGCTAATGTGTTGCCTAGGTAACATAATATAGTAAGTGCTTTTAACTCTAGGGCAATGATGTATATCTTTGGCAGTCTGTAGGTTTCCCCAGGGTACGCTGATAAATTAGCTTGATCTTTGGGTTATTTTTCAGTTTATTGTGTTGTGATAATTTAGCAATGCATTCGATGACCTTTTGAATATTTGTATATGTCTATTAGCCCTTTTGCCAAGTCAGGCCAGCCTGTTTTAAGCATTTTAAAAATAATTTTGGCCCTGTATCCTTTTTAGAAAAAAATCTTGAAAGATTTTGAATTGGGCAAAAGAGATTTCTGGATATCCTTGTAATGGAATCCTGGAGCCTCTGGATATTACCTGGTCCTATAGGGCTATTTAGCCATGCTCCCCAACCTTTTTGGCACCAAGACAATTTTTCCATGGACTGGGGTTTGGGGAGATGGTTTTAGGATGATTCAAGCACATTACATTTGTCATGCAGTCAAACCTCTGTGCTAATGATAATCTGTATTTACAGCCGTTCCCCAGCGCTAGCATCACCGCCTCAGCTTCACCTCAGATCATCAGGCACTGGATTCTCATAAGGAGTGTGCAACCTGGATCCCTCGCATTCGCAGTTTACTGTGAACCTACTGGGTTCGCCTTCTTAAGAGAACCTAAAGCCACTGCCAATCTGACAGGAGGTGGAGCTTATGTGGTGATGTAATTGATGGGGAGCAGCTTTAAATACAGATGAAGCTTTGTTTGCTTGTCCTTACCTCCTGCTGTGCAGCCTGGTTCCTAACAGGCCATGGACCAGTACTTGTACACAGCCCAAGGGTTGGGGACTGCACCTATATAGGATTTTGTTGTCTTTGACCAGACTGTCTGGTCTTACAAATCTGCAGAGATAGAAGTAAACTTCTGTCTTCAAATTATGCATGTCAGGCTGGGCATGGTGGCACATGCCTGTAGTCCCCACTACTCAGGAGGCTGAGGTCGGAGGATCACTTGAGCCCAGGAGTTTAAGGCTGCAGTGAGCTATGATTATGCCATTGTACTCCAGCCTGGGAGACAAAGGGAGACCTTGTTTCTAAAAAATAAAAATAGAAAAAATTATTCCTATCTATAAAAATGTAAAATTGGGCCAGGCACAGGGACTCGTGCCTGTAATCCTAGCACTTTGGGAGGCCAAGGCAGGAAGATTGCTTGAGGCCAAGAGTTTGAGACCAGTTTGAGCAAGAGCAAGGCCCCATCTCTACAAAAAACTGAAAAATTAGCCAGGCGTAGTGGCACATACTTCCAGCCCACTCCTGTAGTTCCAGCTACCAGGAAGGCTGAGAGGCAGGAAGATCACTTGAGCTCAGGAGTTTGAGGTTGCAATGAGCTATCGTGAGGCCACTGCACTCTAGCCCGCATGACAGAGTGAGATCCTGTCTCAAAAACAAACTCTCTCTCTCTGTCTTCTTTGAGATTGGAGTCTTGCCATATTGCCCAGGCTGGTTTTGAACTGCTAGCCTCAAGTGATTCACTTTCTTCAGCCTCCCAAGTAGCTAGGTGTGAGCCACTGTGCCTGGCTACTTTCTCTTTTTTAAACCTTTTTATTTTAGAATTTATTTAAATTTATACAAAAGTTAAACAGATGATACAGAATTCTCATATTCCCCTTATCCACTTTCCCCTAATGTTAACATCTCAAATTACTAGAGTATGTTTGTCACAACCGAGGAAACTGCACTATATATTTTAATTAATTTCACACTTTATTTAGATTTTACAGTTTTTCCCTAAAGTCCTTTTTCTGGATCCCATCCAAGATGCGACATTACATTTAGTAATCATGTTCATTTAGGCTGTACCAGGTTCTCAGACTTTCCTTGTTTTTAATGACCTTGACAATTTTGAGGAGCACTGGTCAGGTATACTGTAAGATGCCTCTCTATTAGAATTGGATTTTCTTTTTCATAATTAGATTGAGGCTATGGGTTTTTGGGGGGACATCACAGAGGTTAAATGCCATTCTTAACACATCACACATCAAGGGTGTGGTATGCGCTGTCAAATGTCTTAATGCTGATGATCTTGATCTTGATTACCTGGCTGAGGTACATTTGCCAGTTTTCTGCACTATAAAGTTACACCTCATCTCCCTCATGTTTTACTCTTTGGAAGAAAATCACTAAACACAGCCTATACTCAAAGGATGGGAAGTTAAGATCCACCTCCTTGAATGGTGAGTATCCACATAAATTATTTGGAATTCTTCATTACAAGAGATTTGAACTCCTTTTTTTTTTTGAGACAGAGTCTCATTCTCTTGCCTGGGGTGAGTGCCGTGGCGTCAGCCTAGCTCACAGCAACCTCAAACTCCTGGGCTCGAGCAATCCTACTGTCTCAGCCTCCCGAGTAGCTGGGACTACAGGCATGCGCCACCATGCCCGGCTAATTTTTTCTATATATATTTTTAGCTGTCCAATTAATTTCTTTCTATTTTTTTTTGGTACAGACGGGGTCTCGCTCTTGCTCAGGCTGGTCTCGAACTCCTGAGCTCAGGACGATCCGCCTGCCTTGGCCTCCCAGAATGCTAGTGAACTCTCTTTTGAACTGGTTGTTCTATATTACTGGTGTTCTCCTTATTGGGCTAAATTTCAGTGAAAAGAATCTTTGATACATGTTGATTTTATATTTGTATGAGAGTTCTGATTTTATTCTCTTTTAAAATTTATTTTTTCATATCTTTGTACCAAGAAATGTCGTGAGAATTATTTTTTTATGCAGCTCTTTGAAATTCATGGGCATATGCCATAAACAAATACATTCTCTTGAAAAGAAACATTTACAAAGGGACTATTTAGGAAGATGTGGATGTAGGGGAACCGCAGAGGGTAATATAGTAACCAAGGGCATAGTAGCAGCTGAGATGTTACTATCCCCTTGGCCTGAAGGGAAAAGGGGAGGGAGTCTGGAATCCAGAGGTAGAGACACGTATAGATCCTTGAGAAAAAGAGTTGACTTTCTGCCAAGAAGCACAGCCAATTCAAGGTGACTGTTCAGGGAGGGAGCTAGGGACATAAATACTTATCCTCCATCTCCCTTCCATTTCCTGCTAGAGCTCCCTATTGGCAAAATCCATCCAGAAACCAGAAAGCACGGAGACCTGTTGATGTGATCCGTTAGAGGTCAGCCTCCCAGGACAGAGAGCAGGGGGGAGCATGCTTCAGTGTGGATCTGGAGGGCAAGCAAGACATATCTAGCACACTGATTTAGAGGACTTGAAGGCCGCAATGGTGACTCTTGCATTATTGTTTTGTTGGAAGATGACAGCTAGGATGACAAAGAAAGTGATGACTACAGTTACCATTTCTGATGGAAATCCTTAATTTCTCTCTAAGAGTTTAGAGAAGTGAAGTTTGATAACTCAGCATAAGATGAGTCAAGGTCCTTGACCTCCCTTTCTCCCTCCTTTTTATTTTAGCCATTGGGAATGTGGCAAGCATCAGAAAAGAATGGCTACAGGGATGCTAACCTTGGTGAAAATGTCCCTATGTGGCCCAACTTGGCATGGCAGGAAGGGATGGAGCCAGTGCCTTCAAGGGATCATGCACACTTGAATAAGAGGCACATTAGTGGGGGCCACTAAGTACCTAAGTCCTTAGGGCTGTCCTGAAATCCTCTGGACTGTGGGGGCAAGGAACTTGGAATCAGATTTGATTTGATATAGAAAAAAATAATGAGCTATTTTTATTGTCTTTGAGTTTTATAATTAAGTAAAGTTCTTACTGACTCCAGAAGGAAATAAATGAATAATAGAGATTTTACTAATGAATTGTTCATATATACCTAAATCTTCAATTGCATTTGCTTGAGATGAAAAAGGGAGAGCAGTATTATCCGATGGCAACTTCCTGATTGCTCCTTTTCACAAATGCAGCAAAAGAAATATCATGGTTCCTCAGCGTGCTTGAGTAATGACATTCTAAAGATCCCAGGAATACAAAAAATACCAACTCCAGAATTAATTAATAACTGCATTCATCTATTTATTCAACTTTTTTTTAAAGCGGATCTTGCTCTATCACCCGGGCTAGATACAGTGCAATGGTGTCATCATAGCTCACTGCAACCTCAGACTCCTGGGCTCAAAGTGATCCTTCTTCTTTAGCTTCTCAAGTAGCTGGGACTGTTAGGTAGATAGTAAGGGATTCCGGTCTCCTAGGGATAAAAGTGGATGCTGCTGCGATTCACTCCCCTCCCCAACAAATGGGCTTTCAGAGAGGCTCATGGGAGATCTGCATGTGCAGTAAGACTCAGGTCATTCATCTCTGAACTGTCCGATCAAAGTGGTTCCATGGTGACTTCTGAACCGCGAGGGAGGTCCCGATCCAGGCACTGTAAAACAAGATGCAGACCCTAACCAGGCCCTTTTTTGCGCCCTTCTTCTTTATGCTCTCCCTTTGCTGCAACAGTGGGGCTGCATCATCCATGGTGTATGTACCATGTTCTGTAAATCTGTATCTTGCTCTTGCCCTATAATCCCATCTTTCTCTCCTCAATAAACCTCATTTTCGTGTTTGCCTTACTTTGGTGCATCTGGTCATTCTTTGGCCATGAGTGCACTACAAGCTGGCATTTCAGACTAAAACCGGATAGGACTACAGGCTCAAGCCACCGTACCCAGATGATTTTCTAATATTTTGTAGAGATGGGGCCTCGCCATGTTATTCAGGCTGGTTTTGAACTCATAACCTCAAGCAATCCTCCTGCCTCGGACTCTGAAAGTGCTGGGATTACTGGAATAAGCCACTGCACCCAGGCTTGTTCAATTTTAACAAGTATTCACTCATGATGCCACACCATGAGCTAGGTTTTGGAGATAAATGAGGAATAAGACACTGTTCTTACTCTCAAGGAGCTCAGAATGTAGGGAAGAGACAGGGAGAACCGGGAGCATTTGAAAAACTCTTATTTCTCTCTCCACCATTGTATTGTTTTCCCTCCTTTCTGCCTCCTGATGGGGAAGACAGACGTGGGAAGGGGAGCCACTTTCTGGGAAGCCTGAACTAAACTAAACTGGAGTGACTGGCCCTAATAGGAGGGTAGATAAATTTGTAGCCCCAACAATTTAGCATAAACTGGATTTTCAGGGCAATACAACCTCTAGGCAATTTTTTTCTTGGACACCAGCTGACTTTCTCTTCAGAATACCTTTCCGTTTCTTTTCTCTTTCACAGCACTTCTTTATGCAGGTATTATACTGCCTACAGGATCTCCAAAATTTGCCTCAGG
>RJWJ010029918.1:0-20275 GCA_004363605.1 Indri indri | reverse complement strand
AGTGCTGTGGCGTTAGCCTAGCTCACAGCAACCTCAAACTCCTGGGCTCGAGCAATCCTACTGTCTCAGCCTCCCGAGTAGCTGGGACTACAGGCATGCGCCACCATGCCCGGCTAATTTTTTCTATATATATTTTTTTTAGCTGTCCAATTAATTTTCTTTCTATTTTTGGTAGAGATGGGGTCTCGCTCTTGCTCAGACTGGTCTCGAACTCCTGAGCTCAGAACGATCCGCCCACCTCGGCCTCCCAGAGTGCTAGGATTACAGGCGTGAGCCACCGCGCCCGGCCCGAAGCAGCCACTTCTTGACCGGGAAGGCAGGTGCATATCCACCTCCCGGTCTCTCAGCAGTGTAGAGATGAGTGAGAACAGGAGGAAAACCCTGGGAAGTGCCTGAGGGCTTCCAAGAGAGGGTGGCTGTCTTCCCCAGAGGATGCTGCCCACGTGGTATTTCAGAGAATGATGGCACATCAGTGACAGAAGGAACCTCAGAGATCTTCAAGTCCAACATGCTCATTTTACAAATGAGGAAACCGAGAACTCAAGAGAGGAGGCGATTTGCTCAAAGTCATGCAGCTTGTGAGTGGAGAGGAGGGAAATGTCTAAAGGTGAGACAAAGATTTCCAGAGCATTGGAATATACTTTCAGGTACATCACCACTCCTGCTACCCCAGCCCTCTGGTTGCCTTGGATATCAAAAGATCCCTTTGTAGATGCAACTGCCTTCCAGCTCACACTTGAACCCTAGAGGACCTGAGCGGCCTTTATTTGTTGGTTGTAGTTCTTTATTTCAAAGGATGAGGTGAAACTTGCCCTGCCCAATATGGTAGCCTCTCATCACATGTGGCTATTGAGAGGTTGCAATGTGGCTGGTCCAAATTGAGATGTGTCAGATTTTGAAGACTTACAATGAAAAAAGAATGTAAAATATCCATTGATAATGTTTTATATTGATTATTTGTAGAAATGATAATATTTGGGGCATACAGAGGTTTTTTGTTTTTTTTTTTTTTGAGACAGAGTCTCACTCTCTCTCCTGGGGCGAGTGCCGTGGCGTCAGCCTAGCTCACAGCAACCTCAAACTCCTGGGCTCAAGCAATTCTACTGCCTCAGCCTCCCGAGTAGCTGGGACTACAGGCATGTGCCACCATGCCTGGCTAATTTTTTCTATATATTTTTAGTTGTCCAATTAATTTCTTTCTATTTTTGGTAGAGACGGGGTCTCGCTCTTGCTCAGGCTGGTCTCGAACTCCTGAGCTCAGAACGATCCGCCCGCCTCGGCCTCCCAGAGTGCTAGGATTACAGGCGTGAGCCACCGTGCCCGGCCCGTATATAGAGTTTTAAGTAACATATATTTTAAAAATTAGTTTTACTTTGTTAATGTGACTACTAGAAAATTTTAAATTGCACATGTAGCCTGCATTATGGTTCTATTAGACAGCCCTGGTCTCAAAGGTAAAAATCACGACTCTCAAATAAAAAATGAACATGTGTCCAAGATTAACACATCAGTTAATGAGGGAACCAATGAAATGTTTATGACCAGCATAAAGAACCAGCTAAGATATTTATAAGCAATTTAACAATGAAATGTTAGGATACAATTGCCGGGTTGAACATAAACTAGTTGATGAACAACAGGCCATAAACCTTTGGGGTTATTTGTCCACTCAACGAAAATTATCTACATCTCTACTGGACAAATATTTATAAATTAACAAGTAACTTCATTAAGTCTGGGACTTTTAATTAATAGGAAACAATGAGATGTGCTAAGTACATTCCACTGGACTAATGTCCAATAGAAATATAAGGCAAACCACATATGTAATTTTCAATTTTCTAGTAGCCACATTGAACAAAATAAAAAGAAACAGGAGAAATTAATTTAAATAATATATTTCATTTAACCCAATACATCTAAAATATTATCATGTCAACATGTACTCAGCATAAAAATATTAATAAGATATGTTATAATTTTTGTCATCCAGTGTAGATCATACACTTACCGCCCATCTCGATTCAGACTGGCCCTATGTCAGGCGCTCAATAACCACACGGGGCTCGTGGCTATTGATCAGACAGCGAGATTCTAGACAATCCTCAGGTGGCCTTTTGCCTGCAATGGTATCAAAAGGATGTCTACTTTATCTGCCTTATTTCCATGTATTGAGTGTTTTTTTCTGACAGTATCCAGAGCTTCATATGAAATAAAGGGGCCTCATGTGATTACAGAGCCTCAAGATAAAGAAAAAAAATGAAATAAGGGGGCCTTGGGGATGTCCGCAGCGGAAACATTCACATAGTGGATCCAGAGTAGCTGGCATCGAACCCTCACAAGGTATTTGGGATAATTAAATAAGATGATACACATCATGCCTAGCATAGTGTCTGGCCATGGGAAATGCTCATTAAGTATGAGTTCCTTGCCTCCCTGTACACCACCCCCTGCAACCCGTGTTCAGACTGCAGCAGACAGACCAGCCTCTCCTGATGAGGGAGAGAGCTACTCGGTGAGTCATCGGTAACACACGGAGCGGCAGGGACTCGCCCCAGCAAGGGGAGAAAGTACTGCTGGCTGAGAAACCCTTTTCAGAAACTTCCCACATTTTTAGTGCTTACTCATCCAGAACTCTCTGCAGCCTGCAATGGGACTCAAACTGCTTCCTCCTTCCCTTATTCCCAGAAAGGCTGCGAAAGAGAAAAGCAGATCAAATCCCCTAAAGCCTAGAAGGGACAACTGTGCTGTCCACTCCACAGGGGCCTGAAAGTGACCCCCAAACCCTGGCCAGACACCACAAAGCCAGCACCTCTCCTGGAGTCTTGGAAGTGTTCATTTGGTAAAGGAGGAAGCGAGGTCACAGAAGGCTAATAAGGGAGGACCACACCCTTCAGTAAAAATGCACACGCAGGAGAGACTTTCTGCCAGGTGCAGGCAGGCCCGACTGTCAGGCATTCCTGCCACCTGGGCTGTTCCCAGGTGCCACCTGCTCCGAGTGGCTGGTGCCTATCCCACACCTGTCACTGCTGGAATGGTACCTCTGGGTGGTGTCCTTTCCTCACCTCCCAAGGCGCCTCCAGTGTGCGTGATCTCTCACACTTCAGCCCTCACACCTGCTGCTCTCTCGCCCGGCAGGCCCTTTCTTCATTTCTCCTTTCTCTTCACAGCTTAAAAACAAAAACAAAAACAAAACAAAACCAAAAACACTCCCCTGTAACCTGCCTGGCTCATAGCCCTTGGAAGAGACTCTGCTGACTGGACCAGGGAGCATCACCTGAGCCAAAACAACAGTGGCCATTGGCTGGCTAGCGACGTGGGTGGCCTGGATGGAAGAATTGGGCCGGATCAGTCGCACTGCTGTTTCTCTCTAGAATCTGAATTAATTCTATAAATTGTGGCTCGGAGTGACAAAGGGTACTAGAAGTTGTCTGGATTCTAGGCTTGGGGCCTGTGGCAGCCATTTTGGAGTCATCTCCGAGCTAACGAGCAAACAGAGGGAGCTGATTTGCAGAGAGTGGAACAGCAAAGAGGCACACAGAGGGAAATAGAGGTGGGGCCGGAGTCCTTCCTGCTCCAGGTCAAAGACCCCGGGCCACATAGCTCATCTCCTGAGCTTGGGCTCCATAAGATCCCTCCATCCTCTCAGTAAGAGCTTCTTTGTCACCTTTGCTAGTTTGAAGAGATTTTTATCTCTTGAAGCCAAAAATGTCTTGGCTAGAATACCATCCTCTGAGACTCAGATCGAATGACTGGGCCTCTCCCCTAGGCCTCCCAAAGCACTCAGCAAGCCCCTGCCACAGCCCCACTGTCCCTGCAGGGGCCCTTCACTGCCTCACTGTCATCTATTGCTACTGCTATGTGACAAATCACTCCAAGATTCATTGGCTTAAAACACAATCATTTATCATACCTTGGGATCCAGTGGGTCAGAATCCAGGCAGGGCTCAGGTGGATGGATTTTCTGCCCTTATGGCCTTGGCTGAGGTCACTCAGTGCTATTCAGCTGGTGATGAGTTGGCCTGGAGGCTCCAAGATGACTTCACCTGCATGCCTGGTGCGTCCCCGGGACAGCTGCAGGGCTGAGCACAGGTGGGGCTGCTGGCTAGAGTGTGGTCTCTCCAGCATGCGGCCCGGGGCTTTCAGAGAGTGCTCCCAGAGACAGGGAGGGAAGCCGATAGTTCCTCAATGCCTGGTCTTAGACCCTGGAGAGCATCATTTGTACTATATCTGTTGGTCAAAGTAGTCACAGAACCTTCTAAAATCAAGGGGAGGGGACACAGACCCCCACCTATCTATGGGAGAAGTGTCAAAGAATTTGTTGCTATCTTCAATACACCGTTTTCCCTCTCACACTTTTTTCTATGGGAGTTGCTGAGTATAGCTGGTTCAATTTGCATAATCTCAGTGTGACTCAGTGGGTCTTCACTGTACCACTGCTACTCATGGCTTCTATGCATTGAAGCCCTCCTCTAAGCCAGGCACCACTTACCTGCACCTCACCTGTATTGTTTTCTTATAATCACAACACCTTGAAGTGCAGATTCTGTTATGCCCATATCACAGGAGAGACCAGGAGAAGTTCAGGAACTTGTCCAAGGAAGGGCCAGGTCTTATCTACCACCAAGCCCCTGGCCTCCACCCTGCCATGCTGCTCCCACATCTGAGTGCTCTTCCGGGTTGCAGAATCTTGGGTAGTGCTCTATCTAGATTACGAATCTTACCATGTCCCTTTCCTGTACACTCCTGCAGCACCTCAAGTAATACTCCAAACCTCTTGGCCTGACTCACTTCGTGTCCTGCTCCTTCTACCTTGAGCTTTAGGATCCAGCAATACTTAGCTGCTTCTGGTCGACAGGATGCCCAGGGCATCTGTGCCTTTGTACATGCTGTTCCCTTTGCCTGGAATGCCCTCTCCTTGTTTGTCTATTTGGCAAGTACCTTTTATCCTTCACATCTTAGCTCTTCTGTGAGGGCGTCCTGATGCCCCCATGTAGACTCAAGAACTCATCCCTGTCGTCCCCATATTGTTTGGGGGCCTCCGCTGCAGCCTTTCCTGGCAGGAGAGGCACATTGCCTTCCCATCTTTGCAACTCTAATACCTAGCTCACACCTGCTCTTAGCTTCCCAAGACCTGCTCCCTCAATGGAGCTGCACACTGTTCACCCAATCCCTTGGGCCAGCCCCTGGAGTTAATCCCAAAAGCTGGAAGGCCATGGGACCTACAGCCAGGTGAAGGAATTCTGACAGGCAAACAGAGTGCCTTGGGCAGTTCTGCAAAGGCTTAGCGAAGCGGGGAGAGAGATTAGGGCTTTCCAAGTTCTCTTTTGCTGAGATGCAGGTTGCACATTTTTTCTGGTAAGGAAAATATTCTCTCCAGAGCTCTGTTAATCATTCTCTGGGCCATTCCTTCCCCTGAGGTTGGGCCCCAGAGACAGGCAGCATTCAGAGACTTCTCTGGTGATGAGGACCAGGAGTCATTGCAGAGAAAAGAAATGTTTCAGATTGAATTGTGTTCTCCCCAAAAGATGTTGAAGTCCTAACTTCCAGTGCCTGTGAATGTGACTTTATTTGGAAATATGGGTCTTTGCAGATGATCAAGTTAAGATGAGGTCATTAGGGTGGGCCCTAATCCAATATGACTGTGTCCTTATAAAAGGGGAACATTTAGGCACAGAGACAGACACACACATGGGGGAAGCCACGTGAAAGCAAAGTGGCAGAGATCAGGGAGACACATCTACAAGCCAAGGAACATGAAAGATTGCAGCACAGCACCGGAAGCCAGGAGAGAGGCCTAGAACAGACCCTCCCTCACAGACCTCAGGAGCAAACAGCCCTGCTGACACTTTGGGACTTCCAGCCTCCGGAACTGTGAGACGATAGATCTCCATTGTTTAAGCCACCCAGATTGCGGCACATTGTTACGGCCGCCCCAGCAAACTAGCAGAGGCTCCAACCTGAAGTCGGCAAGGCTGCTCAGCAAATGGACACTGCTCGGGCAGTGTCTGGAGCCAGCTCCCTTGCATGGAGACCCAGAGGAGCCACCCGGGGCTCCTGGGGGTTCACACATTAATAAAGAACATCACTGGGCAAGGCCAACCTTCCGGCCAAGGTCTCCTGCTGCCTCTAGACCTGGTCAGGGTCATGGGCCCTTTGGAAACCCTGACCTCAGCATCCTCACCTGCTGGGGCCTTGAGCAGCTCTGAAGATCAGAGTGGCCTCACTTTACTGGGGACAGAATCAATTTAAATTGCTGTCAGCTTGTCTTCCAACTGTCAGCCGAGGCCGTATTTTCCATCAATAATTTAACTATCTCAGGAGTGGAGGCTCCAGGCAGTCCCCGGGGAGCAGAAGGGCTCCATTCATTATTAACTCATTACTCCTCCCTTCCTCTCTCTGCCCTTCACTCCCACCTTCTCTCTCCTCCTTCTCTGAGGCTGAGCCCTGTCATCTGCTGTGGTCACCTTCCAGATTTTATATTTTCCCACAACTATATCTGGTTGTCCAACATAAGCAGAGATGCAAAAGTCTGAAAGGAAACGTGTCTTTGAGAACTCTTTTAGTTCTCTGCCATGCTTACAAGGTTTTATTTGTGTATAGGAATATTTATAGGATTTTGTTTGTTTGTATGTTGCTTATTTTTCCCCCAAGGTCCTTGCAAATTCTTAAAACAGAGCATCTTGCCTGGTGAGAGGGCCCGGCAATACTCCAACTCCTTTGCACCGCTCATTGCCTGGGAGCTGCAGTTTCGTGAGGAGTAGAGGAGGGGTGCTGCGCAGTGGCTGCCAGAGAGGAGCAGGGCTGGGGGAATGGGACCGGGGGTGATGGGATCAATGGTGGGCCGGCTGTCCCCGTCCTGGTGCCTTGAACTGGACAGAAGCCATGACTAGGGCAGAGTTGAAGGAACTGGTTTCACCAGAGACTTTGCGAGACTCTGGGCTCATCTCACACAGCCCCAACAGGCCCGGAATTGGTGGCAGAGAGAGCATCTGTGACAAGACCATTCAGATGGTAACACAGCTTTAAGTGGCATCTCAGGCGGTGGACATGAATAAGTGGGAGTTAAACCAGAAGAGGAGTAATATAGGGACACTTCATGGTGATTGCAGTTGACAGATTAGTTTGGCAGACATATGTGTTTCTAGAAATAATGGGGAGTGTTGAACAGTGATGATGGTGACAGGGTCTATGGTGTTGCAATCAAGGGAGCAGAGGCTCAGAGCCACTGAATTTTGGTCATTGATGCTAATACGTTCTCTCTGGAACTCATAGTCTATGGATGCTTGCAACGTATTGCTTATATCCTAAATAGAGGGTGATTTAAAAAAGTAATCATCAGTCATTTTGAAATATGTATTATTCAGCAGGGTATGGTGGCTCACGCCTGTATTCCTAGTACTTCAGGAGGCCAAGGTGGAAGAATCACTTGAGCCCAGGAGTTTGAAGTTACAGTGAGCTATGACGATGCCACTGCACTCCAGCCTGGGTGGCAGAGTGAGACCCCATGTCTCTCTCTCGACAAAACCCAAGTATTTATTATTCAGTGATTTTGTTATCTATAAGTTATGAAACAAAATACTCTGATATTTAATGACTTAAAATAGTCATTTATTTTGCTCATGATTTGGTAGGTCAGGAATTTGGGAAGGGCTCAGATGAATGGTTTGTCTCTCTTCTACGTATGGTGCAGCTGGAGGACCCACTTCCAAGAGGGCTTTTCACTCACATGTCTGCTCCATTTAGAGCTCCTTGGTCTCTCTCTCTCTCTCTTCCTATGAGGTTCTCCATCCTTCAGGGCCTATGAATGCATTTGGCCTTCTTACAGCCTGGGGGGCTCAGGTAGCTGCTTTCCTTCTATGGCAGCTGGTTTCCAGGAGCCAGGCCAATTGAGGGCTATGACATGAACTGGCACTGGATCATTTCCACCATATGATGTTAATGAAAGCAGGCATGCAGTCCTCCCAGGCCAAAGGAGTGGAGGATAGACTCCCCACATGATGGGGGAATGGCACATATGCATGGCAGAAGCGCAGGTGGAATGGGAGATACTGAAATGTACAACTTTAGAAAATCCAGCCTGCCGTACTCAATTACATTACATAGGAATATAGAATGTAGTTAAAACTAATTTGTAAATAAAACTATCTTAGTTGTTTCTACAACCTTACAAATGCTCAATATGCATGTCTCATGTCACATGGCACACATTAATCCAGTAGTCTTATTATTCCAGACTCCTCGTAGCATATCACCATCAGTGGCTAAAATGACAGCCATGAAAGAATTTCTTCATTTTCTTTAGGCAGTGAGGAAAAGTGGCATAAGCATGAAGGTCATGATCTATCACCTCTAGAAGAGGTTGCTAAATAATAACCTTTGGAAAGTTTGCAGTTCTCATCGAATTTCCTTGCGTACTAATTGTGTTGAGTTGATGAAAAGGCCAAGTAATACATAATACATTTTGAAGCTCCTAAACTAATTACTTGACTTTAGAGGCAATATAGGGTATGGTTAGGAATTTAGGCTTTGGAATTATATGAAATGGGGTGCTTATCCTGGCTCTGTCACTTATTAACTGTGTGACCTTAGGGGAAGATTCTTAACGTCTCCTGGCCTCAATAGTACTTACATTATTAAGTACTATTATTAAGGTTGGTATCAGGTACTCCTGTTAATCATTGCTGTGTGGCAATCACTCCAAAACAGTGACTTAGAACAGCAATTTTATTTCTTGTGATTGTATCACTTCTTGGCCTTTTGGCTAAGATCAACTGTAGTATTTCTTATGATTCTGTAGGTCAGGAATTCAGGAAAGGCTCAGCTGGATGGTTTTTCTGCTTCACCTGGCATCAGCTGGGGCCATTCTCACTGTTGCTTTAAGCCGTCCATTTGACTTGGCTGGAAGGTCCAAGAAGGCTTCACTCACATGACAGGTCCCTCAGTGCTCCTCTCAGTGGCCTCTCTGTCTCTCCACTTGGTCTCTCATTATTCAGTAATCTAGTGCAAGCTTGTTGATAGTGTGGTTCCTGACTTCCTCAGGGTGCAAGTGGAAGCTGCCAGGTCTTTGAAGAAGCAGATTCAGAATTGGCACAGTGTCACTTCCACTTTAGTCTATTGGTCAAATCAAGTCACAAGGCCAAACCAGGTCCAAGGGGAGGGACTCCACCTGTTAGTGAGAGGAGTGGCATGTGCACACAGGAAAGAGGGGACTTGACAGCAGCCATCTTTGGAGACTACCTACCACACCAGTACTCAATGAGATAATTTATGTAAAATGCATAGTACAGTGTCTGTCATTCAATATTTGCTTTATTATATATGTATTATTATTCAGTAATAATTTTTAAATGTGCAATAAAGATTTCACTTTTCTCAAAATGTTTGGCTTTCCAATTGAGAAAAATCATCACAGAATGGGTGGTTTTGTATCTCAAAAAATGATGCAAGGGGGGAGGGGGGGCAAGGGCAACATAACCTAAACATTCGTACCCCCATAATATGCAGAAATAAAAAAAATAAATGATGCAAGCATGCCAATATTGGAAGTAATTCAATTAAACTAATCTTTATTGAGCATCTGCCATGTGTGCAACACTTAGTGACACAATCTCTAGGATCTCATTCTAGTAACATGGGGACCAATGGAAAGAGGAGATGGGATTTGGCCAGAGTTGGAATACTAAGAAGCTTTGAAAGAGATAAAAGAAAAAGAAAGAAAGAAAGAAAGAAAGAAAGAAAGAAAGAAAGAAAGAAAGAAAGAAAGAAAGAAAGAAAGAAAGAAAGAAAGAAAGAAGAAACAGAAGTCATCATAAGTTATGGGAAGGAGACATGAAAGTTTTTAAAAATCTTTGAATTTTGAATTTTTGCCATCACACATCAATTCTACGGTATCATCATCTTTAAAATCAGGGTAACAATATTTACTTGCATCAGGCAGTTTAGGCTATTTTATGCTACAGTATAAAATCTCAGTTGCTTAATACCACTAAAATTTCTCTCTCACTCATGCAAAATGTCCACTGTGGGTCCAGGTAATTCTTCAGGGCAGCTGTTTTCCATGGGTTGGTTCAGTTTTGCTGGGGCCTTTGGTCTTAAGGCACCTGAATATCAACATATGCTTTTGAGATGACTGCAGTGGGAGAAGACAGACTTTAAATGCTTCCATGCAGATATGAAATGTGTCACTTCTACTGATTTCATTGGTTAAACAAGTTAGACAAGCCTAATGTCAAGGGGACAAGGACACATGATCTCCTCTGCTGGGGAGACAGGAGATCCTGACATATCAATGAGCAGCAGGGTGCCACTCCACTGCTCCAGAGGGTGGGTGTGATGATTCAATGAGACCAAGTAATAACTGAGAACTCAACCACACAGCCACGTGGAGAGGGACTGCTAGGAGGCTGGGTAGCCCCACTCACACTAAGTGACTAACTCCTGCCCACCAGCCTCAGGGACACAACTTTAACTGTTGAGTCATTATTCCTGCAGGTTTTGGAACTTCTATGTCATTCTTAAAGAATATTAAGGCACTGAAAGTTAGAAGCCCACCCAAGTTCACATGCTGGTTAGTAGCACAAAGTGAGGGTTTGCACCCCATGCTCTGAACCACTTAAGTATTAAACTTGAGAATATAAAAATTCTGTATGTGTGAAGTGAATAGACATGAAAATAGACAATTTATAAAGTCTACAAGAATGTTTGTTTCTATTTTCTTGTATTTCCACCTCTTCTGTCTTAGTTCGGGCTGCTATAACAAAAATCCCACAGAGGGTGGAAGTCCAAGATCAGGGTGCCAGCATGGTCAGGTTCTGGTGAGGGTTCTCCTCCTGGCTTGCGATGGCCGCCTTCTCTCTGTGTCCTCACACAGTGGAGAGAGATTATCTCTCTCATGTCTCTTCTTATAAGGGCACTAATCCCATTCATGAGGGCTCCACCTTTATGATCTAATTACCTCCCCAAAGCCCCACCTCTTAATGTCATCACATTGGGTATTAGGCTTCAACATATGAATTTAAGGGGGACACAAACATTCGGTCCATAGCACCTTCCACCTGCAACCCCAAGGCAAAACCACAGCCCCCAACAGCACTGTGCTTTACTGTGTAAAGCCACAGCCACTTTTAAAAAGCCTTTTCTCTGTTTATGGCCTTTGCACCAGCTGTCAACCTTGCTTCAGTTGTCCTTAGAAAGGATGTCAGGATGGAGGAACATTCCAACCACTCATGCTCTTAAGGCATGAGAGAGGTTGTTTTGGTTTAAACTGTACATTTTCCATTCATACCCTTTTTGGAGAGATTTAAAACCACTCAGTATTTTCCATGCCTGCGTGATCTAATGAGGGGATCACTGCATACCATTTTATAATGTCCTCAGTGTTCTTGGGAAAGGCTACTTAATAATGAACCAACTGCTTGTTTTCCCTCTAATCTTTGTAATTACATATCTGTAACAGAAGCTGGAGGAGGGCTGGTGGCCAAACAAACCCACCAGGTGAAAGCAATATTAGGAAGAGAAGGGAAAATGAGCCCGAGTGGGACGGAGAGGCAAGGCCAACACTGGGAGTAGGGGTGCTCAGGGTAATTGACTTTTCTGGTTAAACGAGATTTAAGAAGGAATTTAACCCTTTTAGAGAAAAGATCTCCAGGACATATACAGTTTCGTGCTGGAATGTGCATAAGATAATGAAATAGAGGAAGGCTGACTCATCCACCTTGGGGCATGTGCATCAGCCTGCAATTGCACTCTCATCTGGGAGCTCACTGGAATAACGGCTTCCTCCTCCACGGGACTGTATGATCCAGGAGAACAGGGGCTGGGTCAGGTTTTGTTCCCATGGTGATGACCCCTGACCCTAGCATGATACCTGGCACATGACAAGCTTTGAGTTAATCTTGGCTGAATGAATGAAGAAACAAGCTTACTACAAACAAAAGCATCTGACAATGGCCAAGGCTCTTATTCTGAACATATGTCCTTATTACGCAATCCTTGGTTGTGATGATATAGGGGTAGGGTATGACAGACAGTTTAACCTACTGGTTCAGAGCATGGGGTGCAAACCCTCACTTTGTGCTACTAACCAGCATGTGAACTTGGGTGGGCTTCTAACCTTCAGTGCCTCAGTGTCTTCATCTATAAAATGGGGATAATAATAATAATGCCTGTTTTATAGGATTGTAACAAAGATTAGATGAATTAACACTCTTAGGACAGCACCCGGTAAGTACTATAGAGTATAAAAATGTTGGCTATCATCATCATTTTTGCTTATTCAAGCTAGACAACTGTTTCAGATAAATTCCTGATTTTACTTTGTTATTGTTTTGGTCTGTTTAAAGAATTTAGCCTAAGCTTTAAATTTCAGCCATGTTTCTGGCTCACTGAGGTTTTATCGGAGGCCATTGGTACAAAGGAGATACAGTGGAACACAATCCATGAGAAAGTGATGCTGTTGATTATAGTTTCATTATATTTATGAGGCCTAACAAATGTACTTAATTATGACCTTTTGCACTGGGGTCCTTTTCTGGCTACAAGAAATGTGTTCACAGATTCTGCTCAAGTTGTAAGCCCTCAATTATGGTCCTTTCTCTTTTCCCTTAGGATGGTTTTATGCTGTCACCTTGGCTAAAGCTGGAACTAGGTATGTGGCGATCCCCTTCCCTCTGTGGTTCCAGCTTAGACTTGGTTGAAGAGAAATTTGTGTGAGATTTGCAAGGCAGAAAGAAAACAGCGACCAATATTTTCTGATGTCATCGTGGTTTAAATGCAGAGAAAGACTGATGGAGAGGTGCTGGCAGATATGGCTTGTCCTCACCCTCCCTGGCTCTGTGACCACCTCGTCCTCCTGACCAACAGCAACTCCAGGCCCAGCCCAGATGTGGAGACCACAGCTGCCCATCAACTTCTTGCGGTCCCACTCCAACAGCCGGCCGTGCCTGGCTCCCAGGTTCCCGGGCAAGCTCTGGCCTGTCCACCCATGCCAGTGTGTCTGCGGATTGCCCAGCTCCTTTCGAACCCCTCATCCCCAGTTCCTCCTACCACAGTGTGAGGTCTTGTCTGTTTCACAAATCTCTTACTCTGTGCCTTGCACAGTGGTTCTGCGTTGTAGGTGGAACCCTGAGTTTTCATTATTGTAATTGGTCTCCAAACATGGCCCCAAATGAACTGCACCTCCCAGATTGCCACGATGAACCTGGCTGGCCCTGTGGCCCTTCTGAATAAACAGAACACAGTGGAGGTAACACATGCCTCTTCTGGCCCTAAGACTCAAGGTCTGGTGACTTCTGCTTTGGCACTTTCGGAAACTCTGAGCAGCCAAGTAACAAGTCCTACTGTCTTGCTGGAGAGACCACGTGGAAAATCCTGGGGACGAAGAAGCCCCAGACTTTACGTAGAGACAGGTCCTGCCGTCACATGCCCCGTGGAGCCTGCCTCCCACCCTCCCTCGCTATGGACAAGAGGAGAGGAGACGCACGTGGAACCTTCCGGGACGTCCCTGCCCCGGCATCGGACTGCAGATGCGGGAGATCCTGAGCAAGGCCAGGAGAAAGCCTGAGCAGCTGGGCCCCAGACGGCCCACGGAAACAGGAGAAATAAGAAAATAGTTGTTTTTAAACCCTTTCTGTTTTGACATAGTTGTAGACTTACAGACAAGATATAGAAATAGTACCAAAAAACCCCGTATGTCTCTCACTCAAATTGCCCAAATGTTAAGATTTGCCCCATCCCACAATTGTGAGAGTAAGTTGCAAATGTGATACCTCTTTACCCCTATAATTCGGTGAATATCTCCTAAAAACATGAAAATTCTCTTGCATAAACAGTGTAATTATAAAAGTCAGAAAATCGCTTTTTATACTGCTGATATCTAATCTACAGACTTTGTTCAAATTTTCCCAATTGTCCCCAAAATGTCCTTTCTAGCAAAAAGAAGTCCTGGGTCACTCATTGCATTTGCTTGTCATGTCAACCTCCTTTAACCTGGGCCGGTTCCTCAGGCTTTCTTTGCCTTTCACGACATCGACACTTTTGAAGAGTACGGGACAATACAGTCCCTCCGTTTAGATTTATCTGGCATTTTCTCAGGATCAGGCAGAAATACAACAAAAGGAATGTTGTACTCTTCTCAGAGTATCATATCAAAAAGTTAGCAATATTGATTCATCCTATCACTGGTGATATTAAACTTGAATATTTGGTTATGATGGTGTCTGATAGTTTTACAACTTTATGTAAAGTTACTATTTTTTCTTTGTAATTAATAAGTATCTTACAGTGATACTTTGAGACAGTGAAACTATCTTCTTGTTCATGACACTTTGATCCACTAGTTCTAGCATCCGTTAATGATTCAGTTGATGAATCAATTATTACCATGATGATTGCCAAATGGTAATTTTCTAATTTCATCATTTCTTCTACATTTATTAATTAGTATTCTACTGTAAAAAAAAAAGAGCTTTCTCTTCTCTCCCATTTATTTATTTATGTCAGTTTTAACTAAATGATTCCTGTTCGATTCAGTGGGTTACAATGTTACTATCATGATGTAGTTTGATGCTTAAATTGTCCCAGATCTTGCCTTTGAGGGTGTGTCAAAACACAAACTCAGAGTGGTTTTTTACCTATTCTCTCACTCAACAACAATTATTAACACAGAATATTTCTGTGACCAAACGTGTCTGTGGGTTTCTCCCCACCGCCAAGCAATCAGTTCTGCAGGAGACACCAGCTGGGTGTCCTCCAATTCAATTCAATTCTGACTGCTTGCTGTTTTTACCTAGAGATAGCATTGGGAACCACAAGTTGAGGGCTCAGTCCCGTAAGCGCATTCCTTGCTTCCCACCAGTTGCAAGTCCTGGCCTCTGGAACTTCTGACCCACCACTTCAAGTTGGGGTTCTCATGATCTCCTCTTTGCATTTGATTAATTTGCTAGAGCGGCTCACAGAACTCAGGGAAACATGTTTACTGATTTATTACAAAGGATATTACAAAGGACACAGATTAAGAGATGCATAGAGTAACATGTGGGTGAAGGGGTGTGGAGCCGCCATGCATGCCCTCTCTGGGTGCTACACCCTCCAGGAACCTCCACGTGTTCAACTACCAGAAGCTCCCCAAGCCTGACCTTCTGGGTTTCCATGAAGGCTTCATTACATAGGCATGATTGATTAAATCATTGGCCACTGGGTGATCCACTTAATCTTCAGCCCCTCTCGCCTTCCTGGAAGTCATGGAATGGACTAACAGTCCTGACTCTCTGATCCTGCCTTGGTCTTTCCAGTTACCAGCCCCCGTCCTGAAACTACCTAGGGGTTACCAGCTATCAGTCAACTCATTAGCACACAAAAAACCATCGCTTTGGTGATTCTAAGGATTTTAGGAGTTGTGTGCCAGGACATGGGGTTGAAGACCAAATATATATTTCACAATATTATAGAGAGCCTCTTCGAACTGGCACCTATGTCCTTTTTATACCTTCCCATGATTCTTGGAGCAATTCCATACTTTTCTGGCATAAGATGTTCCAGGATCATCTTGTACTGTTTCTAACCTACTCTTTGAATTAATCATTTTCCTAAGAATCTTTGGTTCTTTTTAGTGGGGTAGGGTGTGGAGCTTCCATGCCCTCTCTGGGTGCTACGCCCTCCAGAAACCTCCACTTATTTATAGCTGAGTAGAAGATATGTTCATTGCTACTGGAATGTCATTGCTTTTTGGCCCCTTAGTGGCCACACCTAGGAAATACATGTATGTGTTCACATACACAAGCACATACATACCCATACTTTATTTTTATACCTGTCTCCCTATAATAAAAACCATTAGTTCAAACCATGAGTGCATACTGACACCTCTAATTCTAATCCAGCACCACAGGGCTTTATTCTAGCTCCTTCCTTTTTCATATTTATCACTTCCTTTCCAACAATGAAGAACATGGCTTCCATCATCCATGATATATTGTCTTATTTTTTTAATCCCAGAATAGACAGAGAGTACTTTCAAAATTGTTAACCCATCCTCTACAGAAAAAGCAGCAGAAAAAAACTATTGACTTGAGTTCAATGTTTACAGATATTTTTATCTCTAGCCTCAGGGTAGATAGATAGTTCAAACACTTTCTTCAAAATTTGCTCAAGAAAATTATGGTGGCTGTTCTAAACCACTAAGTTTTGAGGTGGTTTATTTTGGAAAGGACTGAAGAATGACTTTGTAAATTAGTGCTTATCACAGGTCCACTGTGAGAAGAAATCAGGCAGGACCTAAATGACATTAGGCTGTGGGGAAAGAAGTTTCATCTGACCCATGCAGGAGTAGGCATTCATTATGTTGGGTCCCTCTAGGGTGCGTCTGGGAAGAGTAGCATTGGCCTTGGGCCTAACTGTGAATCAAGTGAGGTTTGTCTTAGATGTCTTTCTCATTTCTCCATCTCTCACTTCCCAGATACTCAGCGCTCTCTGTCTACCCAGAACATTCTACTATGGTTTCCCAGCTCTGTCTAAGTCTTTCTCCCAATACTGCATTAAGCTTTCCAGTCTCTCAGCTGTGAATGGCTTATAAACACTTGGGAGGATAGCTGTCCAGTTAAACAAATTCACAATGAAGGGTGAGACCATTAGCCAAACAGTTAGGTACCCTCCCCAGGACTCTTGTATACTGCACTTGTTAAACTCAGACCCTGGGGAAGGGTGGAATGGAGATGCAAACTTCCTTTCCTGACCTCTGACCTCTGCCTACTTAATCTGTGGGCTAGAATTGTCCTGCTGGGAAGAGCTACAGGGAATGCACATCATGTATGCTGGCTTGAAATCTATTACGGATATTTCTTTATCACTTGAGTGGCTTAAGGCATAAGTAAATACATTGAATTTATATACTTATGTTACAGAACGTGTAAATTCACACGCAATTACATTCCTGTAGTTCCTGATTCAATGAACGTCCTTACTGTCCACCACTTGAGCAGAACACGAAGCACTGTGTTAGCTGGAAGAATTGGTCGGTGGAAATTTTAACAATACTTCCATGCACCACCATCACTACCACAAGGTGGGATAATATCTGTGCCTCCTCAAACTAAGGAGTTTGAAGAGAACTCTCCCTTGAGCTGCTGACTTGCTGTGGTGCATGGGGCATTGCGTGCCTAGATCACAGAAGGCAGCGCAGTGGGCTTCAAAGCAGCTGGAAGGATTCCTCACTGACCATCGGCCATTTCTCAGGATTTTCAGAAAGTGTTTAAAGGAGGAGAAACTTGTAATAAGAACAGAGTTTCCAGCTGGCTGCAGTGGTGCATACCTATAGTCCTAGCTACTCAGAAGGCTGAGGTGGGAGGATCACTTCAGCCCAGAAGTTCTAGACCAGCCTGGGCAACATAGTGAGACCTCATTTCAAAAAAAAGAAAAAAGTAATGGATAACTAAATAAATAAGTAAGTGTAAAAAAATTTTTTAAGAGCAGAGTTTTCATTATAATCAAGATGAGGGCTTAGAGTCATTCGATTTGAATTTTTGAAGAGCTATGACTTTATTCTGCAGCCCAGACTGGCAAGGCAGGGCATAACTCCTGACATAGTGCCACGTGAGAAATGGTGCCCCCCATCTGAATCGTTCCCTGCAGCTAATTTCACAAGTGTCTCAAGGGCAGAGCAAGATAAGTGAAAAAAATGAACTCAATATTATGGAGAGATTCCCAGGGAGTTACATTATAAATTAATAAGCCAAGACTGAATTTGGAGGGATGATTAAAGTATGTGCCTAGCCTATCTTCTTTGGCAGAGATTTTTAACTTGGGGTTCAGGAATGGTTTTCAGGAGATCCATGCCCCACCCCAACTACATGGGGTTTTACTTAGAGTCATGTTTGTGCATTTTATGAGGAGACAGCCAGTGGCTTTCTTTAGATTCTTAAGGGAATCCTTGACCCCTTGAAGGTTAAGAATCTTGATTTAATCAAACATTTCTGAGACTGTCTGCTGAGACAACCATGGTAGGTGATCTCCACCTGAAGGATACAGTCCCATGAACATGTTCAGATTTTCGACAACCACATTCCCCCAAATTATGACAGAAAATAAAATACTGTGACAACTCACAATTGTCATGACTATTTGTGAAGTTCTGAATGTTTGTGTCTCCCTAAAATTCATATGTTGAAACTTAATCTCCAGGGCTGTGGTGTTAGGAGGTGAGACATTTGGGAGGTGATTTGGTCATAGGATGGAGCCCTCATGACTGGAATTAGTGCCCTTATAAAAGAGCTTTTTTGCCCCTCCCCCCTTCCACTGCGTGAGGACACCATCTATGAGAAGGTGCCATCTGTGAGAAATAGGCCTCACCACACACGAAATCTGCCAGCACCTTGCTCTTGGACTTCCCAGCCACCAGAACTGTAAGCAATACATTTCTACTGTTTATAAATTACCCAGTCTTAAGGTATTTTGTGATAGCAGCCTGAATGGATGATGATACTATCTTTGCTCCCTTAGTAGGAGTCACTTTCCTCCTTAAAAGAGAATATTTGGATACAAGTGAAGGTGATTGAAAGAGCTAACTGCTCTAATTTATTTTAAAGAAGAAATCAGTCCCAAATAAATTATTTCCAACATACCTCACGTTGGGTTGAGACAACTTGAGAATCAATGTTCAGTGGAACAGCGAGATGTACTCCGGAAGAACAATGAAAAATAAGAGTGAATTATGCAGTATTTGTGACTGGGTGAGACTGTGAGCTCTGGGGCAGAGTCCCCGGGCACAATCTTGACTCCACTGCATACCTGCTGTATATCTTGGCTTCGCATCTCTGGGCCTCAGTTTTCTCATCTGTAAAACGAAGGCGGTACCAATAGCACCAACTTGTAGGGTTATTCGTGAGAATTTTTTGAGTTAATACTCTGTAAAGCCCTCAGAATAGTGCCCAACCCACAGTGAGCAGCCAATAAATGGCTAGTGTCATTACCTTCACCGTCAACTTGATCCACTACAGAGTCAAATTTGTCAGTTAGTTCAGAGACACTTGATTGCTAGTTCTAACCCAAAGTTTGAATCCATTTAGGATTCAGTTGCTATGGTAGAGAGGAGTCCAGTTAATTAATAAGTTTGATTAACCATTTTAGAAGACACTCAGGGAGTTGATGGGTTTGGTTCTCAGGGAAACCCAGCTTCAGACCTAAGACTGTGGATGCAGCATTTCTTCCTGGCACAGAGCAAAGACCCAATTTGTGTGATGGAGAAAAACAATAATGATCTCATGACCACTTACTAAGGGCTTTTTATATTGCAAAGACTCTGCAAATATTACCACACTTAACCTTCATAATAATTCTATAAGGTCACCCTGGTATAACATTTCACCAATAAGGAAATTGAGACTCAGAGAGGTTGAGTAATTTTCTCAAGGTCACACAGCCGACTGGCACACACATCATCTGACTGACTCCAAAGCACCCCCCACCACTGTCTTCTAGATTCAGCTTCCTCCTGATTTCACAATTACCAACAAGAAGATGAGAATAATTTTATAATGCTACCCAATTCTCCTTTATTGGCAATGAAGCTTGTGTCTAGGGGGAAAGGAACAAGGATGGGATCCATCAGTTCTTCATGTGGTCACCTCTCAAGCTCGTGGGCTCTAAACTAGCCTCACTTTGTCCCACACTATCTTCTATGCTCCTCCCCACACTTTTTATTTCCTAGCCCTGTCCCACTTAGCAACATCACTGTCCACCCTGTCACACAGGCAGGAAACATGGCTCCCTCACCCTCGGTCCTCGCTTGCAATCAATCAGTCACCAGGTCCTAGTTTCCATCCTCAAAATGCCTCTCCATCTCACTGCCTTTGTCCTATCTGGGTCTCATCGTTTTGTGGCCTGGTTATTTTGACACTTTCCCAACTGGCCTCCCAGCCTGCAGGCTCTCACCATTGTGATCCATCCTCTGTGTGGGCTACTTTTCTAATGACAAGTCCAATCTTGGCATTCCTTTCTGTCCCTCCTTTTGCCTGTAGGACAAAGTCCAAACTTCTTGCTGTGGCTTACAAGGCTACAAGGCCAAGAATTTCTGAGGTGTCTACCCAGTCTGTGCATCACAGATCCTCCCTTTCTCTGGAAACTGTTCCCTCTTCCATCCAAGGTTGGCCACCAGGTACCACATTTGCAAAATGGGACCTCAGCCCTTAGCCATAGCTGACCGGATGAAGAGTGGTCACCTGCATTTGGTAGAGACTCAAAGGCAGGCAGAGGAGTGGGAAGGCTGTACATGGAGAGGAGG
>RJWJ010029917.1:0-20281 GCA_004363605.1 Indri indri | reverse complement strand
TATTAATATGACTATGTAACCTATGCATATTTTTCATAAAAAATGGAAATACACTATGCACAATGGTTACTTCTGAGAGGGGGAAGATAGAAATTAATTTTCCTACATTTTATATTTCTAGTTGTTTGAATATTTCTAAGAAGCAAGTAATACTTCCATAATTTTTAATCTTTTTAAAATTTCAAAATATTAAAGGGGTTCAAATGTTTTTGTAACATTGATACCTTGTATAATGCTTAAGTCAGTATTATCAGTGCGCCCATCACCCAAATAGTGTTCCTTGTACCCAATAAGTAGGTTCTTACCCATCACCTGCTCCTACCTTCCCCCCTTCTTGGTTTCCAATGTCCTTTATATCTCTTTGTGGTCATGTGTGCCAATTATTTAGCTCCCAATTATTAGTGAGAATATGTGGTGTTTGTTTTTCCATTCCTGAGATACTTCACTTTGGTGAATGGTCTCCAGTTCTATCCAAGTTGCTGCAGAAAATATTATTTCATTGTTTTTTTATGGCTGAGTAGTACTCCATGGTATACATATGTATACACATTTTACACAAATATAACACATTTTCTTTATCCATTCATGAATTGATGGGCACTTAAGTTGGTTTCATATCTTTGCAATCATGAATTGTGCTGAAATAAACATTTGAGTGCAGGTATCTATTTGACAAAATGACTTCTTTTCCTTTGGGTAGGTACCCACTAGTGGTATTGCTGGATTGAATGGTAAATCTACTTTTATTTCTTTAAAGAATCTCCATACTTTTTTCCATGGAGGTTGTACTAATTTGCAGTCACATCAACAGGGTATAAGAATTCCTTTCTCTATGCATCCATACTAGCATCTATTGTTTTTTGACTTTTTAATAATGGCCATTCTGTAAGTTGGTATCTTAGTGTGGTTTTAATTTGCATTTCCCTGATGCTTAGTGATGTTGAGCATTTTTCATGTTTGTTGATCATGTGTCAATCTTCTTCACAGCAAAGGAAATAATCAACAGAGTAAATAGGCAACCTACCGAATGGGATAAAATATTCACAAACTAAACATTTGACAAAGGACTAATAACCAAAATCTACAAAGAACTCAAACAAATAAGCAAGAAAAAAACATAACCCCGTTAAAAAGTAGGCAAAAGACATGAATACAAGTTTTTCCTTTTACTTTAAATGAATGAACCCTGTGATTATCCTATATGTTCTTGAATGATTGGTCCTACTAGTATTCCCAGAGCATCTCATTATTGCAACAATTTATAGAAATCTTGAAGTTAGGCTTTCCAGTATATCGATGTGAATATTATGAAAGGTTGGAAAAATAAATTCTCATGTGCACATATAGGAACAAATGAAAATATACAGCAGAAATGTATGTATCTATTAGATACATACCAAAAAACCTGAACTTTTTAAAAAGACATAAACATAATATTTCTTTGGTAATGAATGTGTAATATTTATTCATTCATTGATTATTTTCAACAAATACATGATGGGCTGCTAATTTGTGCCTAAAATCATGTATCCCCCAGTAAATTAACCCCTATCTTGTATACTATAATAATGTGCTCACAAATACCACAAAAATATTAAAGCTAAATGGGAACAAATGTTTTCAAGATATACATTTAAGAAATCCATATTTCATTACTTACAGAAAAATTATATCTATCTGATTTTCCAATTGATCTTTGCAAATTTTGGTTTCTTCAACATACATATACATAACAAACAAGTGAAGGAATTTTTATATACTCTCTACCCATATTCAACAGTTATTTGTCTTCCACCCCATTTTTGTAATACTCTCTCTCTTGCAACCCTCTCCCCCTCCTTCTTCTCTGTCTATTATCAATCAATTCCCCACTATACCATTAAGAGTAAGTATATTTGTTTCTTGTGATTGTCATGACAAATATAAACCAACACTGATTGGTTTAACATACAACTTAATGGTTTAAAATAAGAGAAATTTATTTTCTCACAGTTTGGAAGACAGAAGGCAAAAACAAGTTCTCAGAAATGCCATGTTCTCTATAAAGGCTTTAGAGAAAATCCATCTCATACCTCTTCCAGCTTCTGGTAGCTACCAGGTTGCTTTGGCTTGTAGCCACATTACTCCAATCTCTGCCTGTGTAGTCAGTTTGCTTTCGCTTCTTCTCTTCCAAAAATCCATCTGGCTTTCTCTTACAGGAATGTATGTGATAACACTTAAGACTCACCTGATAATCCCAGATATTCTCTTCCTCTCTAGGTCCTTAACTTAATCACATCTTTTGGCATATAAACTAATATTGACATGTTCTGGAGATCAGGAATTTAATATATCTTTGGGGGTGATTTTTCTCAACCACATTGAGATATCATGACCTTATACCTCAATTTTTCTTCAGTATATATTTTCTAATAAGAAGGCTATTATTCTCTTAAATAACAATGGAATAGTTGACAAAATCCAGCAATTTAATATTGTTATATTAGGTTATTAAGTATGAAATGTCCGATTTCCTTAAGTACTAAGTTTTACAGTTGATATCTCTGACATTTCACTTTGACACTTCTTGTTTTATGTTTATTATAAAGGTACATCCTCATTCTTTTGAAAGCATGGTTTGGCTTGTGATTATCTTTCAAAGTTTTTTTAAGAGCAATTTTGTGAAACCATGGATAAGTCAAAAATTCATGTTGTATTTGATGAGTTCCATTGTGGAACCAATGCAGTGCAGACAGCTTGAAATATCAATGGAGTCTTTGAGAAGGATGTGGCTAATGAACACACAACATGTGGAAGATTTGAGAAGTTCCATTCTGATGATTTTATTCTTGAAAATGAGCCATGTAGGTGACCTGGGACCAATGTGGAAAATGATGAGTTGAAAACTATAGTGGAAGAAAATCTATCTCTACCTACACGAGAATTAGCATCAAGGTTTGACATTACTATTCCAGCAATACTGGACTATTTGAAACAGCTCGGCAAAACTCTGTCATCCACTGTATTCGTCAGATACTGACTACCACCTTTTCCAGGCTTTGGACCACTTCTTGGAAGGAAAAATATTCAGTTGTCAACAAGCTATGGAAAACGCCTTCAGCTATTTCATCACCATTTGCTCTCCAGGCTTCTTCGCTGCTGGCATGAACGAGCTACTGTTAAGATGGCAAAACTATATGTTGATGGTTTAGGTGCATACTTTGATTAATTGTAGTGCTTCTTGTTTAAGATATAATAAACTACACTTTTGATCCAAAAGCAGACATTTCATATTTAATGACCTAATAATAAGTGTTTTTCTAGCCATATTGGAGCCTGAGACAGAATAAAAAAAATTGTAATATTGACTCAGTAATTATTTAAAACTTGCATATTTTGTCTTAGTGCATTCAAGCCGCTGTAACAAAAACACCATAGACTGGGTAGCATAAACATTTATTTTTCTACAGTTCTAGAGTTGGGAAGTCATGACCAACTTGCCAGCAGATTTAGTGTCTGGTGGGATGCCATTTCCTAGTTCATAGATCCCCCGATTTCTACTTTTGTCCTCACATAGAGGAAAGGGAGTGAGAGAATGCTCTGGGCTCCCTTTTATAATCGTACAATCTCATTCATGGGGGCTCCCCCCTAATAACCTGAGTACTTCCTAAAATCCCACTTCTTAATACCATCACATTGGGGATTATGATTTCAACATATGAAATTTGGGGAGACACATTCGGTCCATTCAGTTCATCACTAATTTTTCAACTGTTTTTTAACATCCAAATATTATTTGATTGCTAAGTTTTCTGTTCCACCATCAATTTTGTGCCTAAGACAAGTGGCTCCTTCATCTCATAATATCCCAGTCTTGGTCCACAGGCCATATTCAAATTCCATTTATTTTCCCAATAGTTTCTATAATTTTCTCCCATCCAGAGACCTACAGAGGATCAGACATAGCACCTATTTATTTGTCTCTTATTCTAGAGCTATTTCTCAACCTTTCTTTTGTTTCTTGATCTTAATATTTTGAAGACAGCAGGCCAGTTATTTTGTAGAATGCCTTTAAAGTTGGGATTGTCTTACTCTTTCTTCATGTTTGATTCAGGTTATATAGTGTGTGCGTGTGTGTGCGTGCGTGCACGTGCACATGCACACATGCGCAGTGTGTGTGTGCTATGGAAGGAATATAACTGAAGTGATGTGACTTATTATGAGTATCTCCTATTAGGGAGAACATGATGTTACTTTCTTCTATTATTGGTAAAATTAGGCTAGGTTAAGTTGGTGACCTGATTAAGGTAGATGGTATATGCCATATTTATCCACTATAAAGTTAATACTTTTTACTTTACAGTGATTAAATATTTGTGGAATATCCTTAGCAACTATGTCTTGTTCATTTTCAAAATTTTACTCAACTGTTCTAACAACCACTGATGATTTTCTAATTCCTTTGTTACTATACTTACAAATATTTTTATATTATAATTGTGTCTATTATTTTTAGTTAAAATTCTACTGTAAGAAAAAGATTTTCATTCTCTTTGTATATATTTATGTATATGATATCAACTTATGCACTCATGTTTCATCCAATGGGATATTAACTTTTCTTTAGCATGGTTCATAAGAGCTTTTCCATCTGGCTTTTGGGTCATTTTGAGGATTTCCTATAATTGCTTGAGCTTTTCTCATGTTTCTGATCCAAACAAGAGGTGAAAACGTCATTGAGTATTTTGCATGCTACAGGCCAGAAATCAGCCATTTGTCCCAAAATTTTGGGATTATTTAGCAGAGAATGGCCTCCATTGCTTCTCATGATGTTAACTGTTATTTGTATCACTATTTCCCTGGATGTAATCTTACAACTTTCTGTGACTTCTTTCAAGATTTTCTCTTACTCTGATGCTCTTTGATGTGGTTATATTTATCCTGCTTATAGTTCATTGTTCTTGGATCCATATGTTTAGAATTTTCATCATATTTAGAAAATGTTGTGTTATTATTTCTTCAAATATTACTTTTTCCCATTCACTTTCTTCTCTCCTATGGGAATATGGATACACAATTTATATGAAATAATACTGAATTTTTTTTTTATTTTCTCAATCCCCCTCTCTCCTATATATCACAGAAATTCTATTAGCTTTTCTTAATATTGTCCTATATATCATTGAATTTTTATCAATTTTCTTCATTTTTCTATTTAATTTATTGTAAAAATGCTATTAAACTACCTTCAAGTTGACTGACCTTTCTCTTGTTTATAACCTACTGTTCAGCCCATCCAATAATTTTTTTTCATTTTATTTATACTGTTTGATTTAGTTATCACAGAGTTTTCTTTTTTTTTCTTTTCCATAGTTTTAATTTTACTGTTCCTATTCCTCAAAAACATTTGTTTCGTTGGGACTAGATTTTGTTTTAGGTCCTTAAATATATTTATAATAACCCTTTTAAATTCCTTCTCTGCTAATTTCAACATTTGCATCATCTTCGAATTTATTTCTGTTGACTGCCTTGTTCTTTGAGTATGAGTCATTTTTTTCTGATTCACTCATCTAGTAATTTCTTTTATTGCATGTTGGGCAATGTAAGTGTATTGTAGGGTTTCTGGTTCCAGTAATATTCCTCTCAAATGTATTGCTATTTGTTCAACCAGTAAGTTTAGATTGGCCAGACTCAAACTTCTAATTCTGTCTTATTTATAATGGGCAGCAGCTGAAGATCTACTGCATCCTTCTGGCTTTTAGCTACTTTATTTTCCGGAATCTTTGTTGTCTCCTTTACGCTTAAATAAATCAGTCAGTAGTCCTGAATTTTGCAAAGTTTACATGTCGGTGTTGGCCTCTTTTTATGTGCAACAGTCTCTTTCCAGAATTATCCCCTTTAATTTCCCAGTTAGTATACCAGCCCCAAAGTCCCGTGCACTGACTTCATACCTATGCCACAGGGAGATTCGAGAGTATCTTCCAACAAAATCTTGAAAGCATGCCAATCTCACCTTGAGCAGTTCCTATCTTTTAGGAGTCACCCTTTTCCAGATTCTTCCTGTTTTAGATCCATATATAATTACATCAAACTTTTTTTGGAAATAGTGTATGCAGACTTTCTGGTTGTTACCTATGGGAGAGTTTGCATATACAAATTTCTCTGCCATTACTGAAAGTTGGAACCTCAAATTTGACTATAATTTTGCAGATTTTTTAAATTACAGTTTACACATACTCCAAACACATAAGGTAGAAGTAGAATTGCTGTACTTGAATAAAGGAATCAAGACAGAATCCTGCCCTCTTGTAAGTACAAACACACATATGACATAAAATTACTCAGGAAGCACTACCCAATAATATTCAGTTTCCATAGACAATTTGAAAATAACTTAACTATACCAAATAATGAGTACTTATAAGAGGAGTGTCATTCAGAATGTGTTAACATATGTGACCAGAATTACCGACCACCAACTTTCAACACAATTGTCAGGCAAAACTCCAAAGGACATCTGCAAAATACATATTACTTTATGTACAATTAAGATGGCTTTCAAGTACAATATGATGTACTTTGCTATTTTACACACTCCTGTAAGTACAGCATATAGAATTATTGCCATTCTAGACTGCTACTACTTTATAATTCCACAAGAACTATGAAAACATAATTTTTGACTATATATGACAGACACTATGTTAAGAGTTTTGCAAATATTGTCTCACTTCATTTTCATCAAAAGCTTGTGACACAAGGATTATTAGTATGATTACACAAAAGTGAAAATTGAGCTATAAAGAGATCTTAAGGCTTACTCAAAGAGAAGCAAATAGTAAAAATATGATCCACAAATCAAACACCGTTCTATTTGCCTGCAAAAGAACATTCTTTCACACATGATATCATATTGCATTTCCCAAAGAAGGAAAATGTCTTTGAAAGGATTAAATATTTTGACAAGGTATATAATCATTACACTATAGAGACTGGACTACAAACAAGTTCTTCTAATGATTGTACTCAGCCATTTTTGTACTATACATTATTGCTTGACAGAAAAGAAGGAAGAACAAGATGATATTAGGACATTCAGAGTTATCACTGCAAATCTAAGATTTCAGTGGCTTACCTAAATTAAAATTTATTTTCCATTTACATAAAATCTGGTGTTTATCAATATCCTTCTTTTACTTTGGACTGTAATTTGAACAAATGATCTGATTGAGATATCACTGCAAGGGTGACATTCAAGCTGAGACTTTAGGATAGTAGGGGTGTAAACTATGTATGTCATTTGGAAGAACATTCTGGGGAAGGACACAGGAAGTTCAAAGGTTCTTGTGACACTGCTCTTAGCACATTGAAGAACAGTAGGAGGCAAATGTCATTGGTACAGAGGAGAGGGAATTGTACAAGGTGAGTTTGGGCATGTATAATCTATAGGTACTTGAAAGCCTTTGTCTTTATTCTAAATTAGATGGGATTCTTTTTCTTCAGTCCACCACACCAGGTCCTAATACCTATCACCAAACTTTACATAATAAATCTTGTAGTTCTATGTGCATCTTTCCTTTCTATCTTTGAGAATAGATTCTGGTTATGTGTGTTAGCATGTATACAGCAAACCTGTTATGTGTTTGGTACCTGATCTAGAAGACATACAGGCTACATGATTCTTGGTCAGATTTCATGTTCTACTTTGCCTCTTCAGTTTCATGGATGTACTCATGGGAATGTCATCTTCCTTACATGCTTAGAGCCAAGTCATTGGAATTTCACTGTGATATTCTCTTTGACCCAAACCAGTTTGTCTCTCTATAATGAGCTCTACCATCAAGTACACAGGTTTGTCTTTTTACCAAGTCTGCAAATTTGGACATTGTATCTAGGTTAATGAATTTTGCCATTTCACCTCACCCCATGTTAACATAGCCTTCTATTTTGACTCCCATGTTCTACAACTCGCCATCCTGTCCTGACTCCTTCAGTCCTTGTTCTTGCAGCTCCCCTCTGTCCCAACTAACAGAACTGACATCAGCTATAATTACTAAATGGAGTTTATGAAGGTGTTCTGACATCCTGGAGAGTACAAATGACCTGAGGGTGTTCTTAACCATGCAATAAAGAGTTAGACCTTGATAGGCTACTACTGTTATATATTAATACATAAAATTTCTTCAAGGTTTTCATTTTGGATTGGTAAGGAAAAAAACAGTAAGTAAACTGGGTGAGTTAAAATGATCTTCCTCATTCTTGAAATATGTTTTACCTAGGTAAGGTAAGGTAAGGTAAGTTTGAGGATTAAAACACATATAGATTAAGGAAATTAGAAAGAGGAAGTTATGGAGAATTACTATGAAACTAACAGATCCAACAGTTAGCAGATTAAGATTATAACTATACATGATATTTTATTTTATTAAAAAAACATGAGATTTGATATATGTTTGAAAGATCTTATTTAAAATGAGTGAATAATAATATTAGTGAATTAATGTGGCAAAAATAATTCTTAATACCACATTTGTTCTGTTTAATTAAGTGTACTTTAAATACTCATTTTGAAAGCAAATTCTGCAGATAAACTTTAGTAGAAGAAACAAGTAACAAATTGCTGCCAAATATATTAGAGATACTATTAATGATGCATTTGATTTCAGTTCATGTAGACTGTTGAACAGCTTTCAAATGAAAGCCAATGGAGAAATATATGTCAATACAAACAAGCTAAAATATATGTTATTATGTGAGTTGCACATTTTTTTTCCAAGCTAGGGTCTATAAAGACATAACTATTTCAGTGAAAAAAACATTTTTTCTAAAACAGAATTTCATTATTTTTACCTGTATGTACCTATTTTTTTTATAGTCTGTGCCTCTATAAAAACTGCACTTGTTTAAGAAATGAGCAAATTCCTTCTATGCCAAATTGTAGAAGTATTTTTCAACAATGTGATTTTTTTCCAAGTCTCAGCTTTGTTTTCCCTGTAGATTTGTTCCTGAAACTGATAAATATCAAAGTTTATAATAGGAAAGCTAGAGATATGTTTTCTTCTTCTCCATTTGCATATCTGGAAATGCATCTAGATTTTTTCCTAGGTGAAGAAACTGTAATCTCCTAACAATGCATTCTGTGGAATTTTTAGATATGCTTCTTTCTGCTCTCTCCTTGAGAAAGTGTATGTTGCTGAGCAAAAAGGTGTTCTTCAGACTTCCCAGAGCAGCAATATTCAAAGATACAGGTATTCCTTTGTGTCTCTAAAGATTTTCATGAAATAAAATTGAAAGTAGAATATTATTAGGGGGGGAAAAAAAAGACACCTCCATGTCCTTAAGTTTCATTTTCATTTTTTCTTAAATCACTGTGCCTGAGAATGCACCTACCAGCTCAAGGCACAGTGCTGGTCTTTATTCTGAGCCTTCTTTCAAAATCATCATTCTTCATTTACAAAAGAAATCCATATCTATATTTCACACATTACTATACTTCACTGTTACTTTTCACTCTTGAGTAAAAATCCTTGTGGGTGCCAATGAAAGGAACAATTCAGACTATTGAAGTTTGTGAAGACTCTTTTATTCAAGACATCAAAAATTAATGATAGGTCTTTGTGTATTTTACCACATGCACACATACACACATTCTATTAAAGTGGAAAAGTGACATTATAAACGAGATGTTATGACCTATTCCATAATATCTGCATTAAAATGTAGAATAAATTTGTGGGAGTGATATGAACATCTCCTAAATATTTTGCCTCTTTCATTCCTATGTTAATCAATGCATTTATTATTCCTGAGAAAAAGAACTAACAGGGAGAAAAATCAGAGAATTAATAAGAGCGAGAAAGGAGTGACTTTTTTTTTTCACGGTATAATATCTCAATGTGGTAATATTTTATTTGTCTATAGAAATTTTACAAGATGCATGATTTGTAAAATGATGCTGGTAAACACTAAGCTAATGCAAACTTCACCACTCTAACTTCATTCTCACCATTATTGATAATAAGCAAATCTGGTCAATTATTTTATTAATATGCATCACAGATATGTAAGATTCACATTCTATATGACTTTAAGAAAACTATAAAACTGTGCTCTTAATTTTTTGGATATTTATTCAGAGTCAGAAGAGAGAATCATCTCTTTTTCCCACCTCTACCATTATCATTTTGGTTAAGCCACCATCTTCTCTTATCTAGATTATTCCAATCACCTCCTAATTGTTTTCTGTTTCTAAACCTGGTCCATTATTGTCTATTTGCAAAATACAGCAGCCAGAATGACCCCTGTGAAACATGAATTTTGTTACACCAATTCTCTGCTGTAAACACCCACAGTAAAACTTAAGGTCTTAGCATACCATAGGCGGGCCCCTATTATCTCTTTGACAGATCCTCTTACTACTCTTCTCATGTGCTTACTCCTCTCAAGCCACACCAGTTTCCTTGCGGTCTTCAGACATGCTAGAATATGTTCACCTCAAGATGTTTGCAAGGATTTAGCTTTATTTAAACCCTTTTATAATGGGAGAGGAGTAACAAATTTTAGTCAAGCTATTCAAGTATTTGTATTTCTTAGAATATAATAGTAGTGGTGGTTTAAAACATAATTGTGAGCAAAAAGTGGGATAAGGCAGGGAAATCGTTTAGGGGATTATTGCAAATATTGGAGGAAAATGATAAGAAAATGAACTAAATCAGAAATCATAGTAATAGAGAAGAGTAGAGTATGATGTATTTAGAAAGTGACCAGCTCTATGAGGGAAATAAAAAAAATATTGACATTATTTGAAAGTTTGTTTTTCTGGGTAATTGAACAATGATCACAATTAAAGAATGATTATGCCATTAAATGAGATAAAGGATAAATACAAAAGAGCTTAGAACGGTAGAACTGACCTTTATGTACATATCTTTTCTATAGACTGGTTCAAGAAAATACAGGTAGTTCTTGGGGCTAGGAGAAACAAATCTGGACTCCTGAAGACTCATTTCCTCTTCCTTTATGTGAGCTTAGCATCTGGCTCAGGTCGAAGCAGTATATCACCTCTTGCATACTCCCGGATAGAGCTGGAATGCATTCTACTAAGTGAAGTATCCCAGGAATAGAAAAACAAGCACCACATGCACTCACCATCAAATTGGTATTAATTGATCAACGCATAAGTGTACATATAAGAATAACATCTATTGGATGTCGGGAAGGGGGAGGGGGAGGAGGGAGTAGGCGGCGGGTATATGCATACACAAAGAGTGCAATGAGCACCATCCGAGAGATGGACGCGCTTGAAACTCGGACTTGGGGAGGAGGGGGGGCCAGGGCAACATTCGTAGCCTGAACATCTGTACCCCCATGATATGCTGAAATAAAAAAAAAAAAGAAAGAAAGAAAGCTGAAGCCTGCTTCTAGATTATGGGGGTTCCCCATATCTAACATGGCCATTAGTCTGATTGGTAAGTTCAGGTTTTATGAAACTTCATAGATGTTTCAAATGCTCCTGAACTTAAAAATATTTTGAGCGTTGTAAGAGTGGAGCCATCCTCTACCAACTATTGGCCAAGATGAAGTCAGACCACCTATACCCAGTCCAAAATATGTGACAATGGAGTTCAAGGGGATTGTGATTGCTTTACTAATTCCCTTAATTTAAAGTTTTCCCCTTTCTCTTAATTCATGATAAAAGTAATTTTAATAAAAGTATTTTGGCTTAATTAACATATACTTTTACAATTAAACAATTACATTAAAATTCTTCAGTAGGAACTGTATTGTACGCATATAACATTTATGTTGGAACTATTGATTTCTATTCCTAACCATAAATCAAAATTTTATTTTCTCATGTCTTTCGCTTTATTTCATAGATATGCCCTCATCCCTGGACTCCCAACATTATAAAAGCAATATTTACAGTGTAATAAGATTTTAAAACTAGACTATTTCTGTTAAAATTTACAAATATTCAAAAGAAAGTTTTTAACTAAAGATTATTATATAATTGTGAGCAACATAACACTCAGTTGTTCATGGACTCCTCTTTTCTCAGTCTAATTATTTTTATATTTCATTGCTGCGCTAGTTAGTGCCCATGACATCAAAAGAGTTAAGTTGTAGTCTGTATCTGGGTATTTCTCAGATACAAAATTGCTCTTCCAAATTTTTGTTGATTTAAATAAAATCTAAATGGTAAATAATGGAAAGGCCAAGAATGCTAGTTCTTATTGTATAATTCTATCCCAATTACAAAGTTAAATACACACAAATCCAAGTAAAATGCAAAAAAGTGCACAGAAAATGCAGATTATTAAAAATGATAAAAAGAGTTACAATGTCCTTCTCTTAAAGTCTTCTAAATTTTAATTAGGTGCCTAGGATATTGCCATAATTGTATTATGTTCACCCTTTTTAAATTCCAAAAACTTTTATTTTATAAATAAGAACATTTTTATTATTTAAATTTTAGTGATTGCATATGTATTCATTTTGAAGGTTGGTCGGGGGAGAAAGGAAAGAAATGAATGAAACATGCATACTGCTTTGACTTCATGTGAATTCTAGGAGAAATAATCCATAAAATCAATCTAAATTGTCAGCCAAATTAGAAGCCATTCAAATTAACCAGGCATTTCTCCCTATTTCCAGAAAGAGTCAAAGAAGTCCAAATACTCCCATGAAGATTGATACATTGAAACCATCACACATATGGTTTTATCAGAGCATATTCTCCTTCCTAAGTGAAAATAACCTCCTTCTGAGAATAAAAATCTGAAAAGGAATCCCATTTTTGATTATCTGCAAAAGCCACAAAAGCACTTATGGGCCTATTCAACCATCAGATTGGCAGAATTTTAGGAAAGTCCATTCCTGAAATGTATCTTTATTTCCTGATGTGCTTATTGCCAATGTTATTTTAGCTGTTAGAGTATCTTAAAGACATAAAAGCAGTTGGCTAGATGTTCTAAAGATGATGGCAGTAGCCTGCAGCTTGCATAAACTCTATAGGGTCCATGGACATAGCTGCAGTAAAGCAGAACATCAAAAACACAGCTTATATAAAACTTAATACACTCAGCCCGGAAGATACTTTTAAACATTTGCTAAAATTACTTTACAAGCAGACATGTTCACTATAAAATCATCGTAATGGAGAAATAAAGCAGGAGTACAGAATAAAAAGCAAGAAATTCGCTCAAACTGTTCCCTTTAAGCATCTAAATAACCACCAGGGTTATCTTGATACAATTTACAGAGTTTCTTTACATCAAGACCTCATTTATAGCAATATGGTATATATAATTATCTTATTTTATGTTGGTCCCAAAAGCTTTCATGTTTTTATAACATCTAAACAAGTCTCTGACCTATTTACTTTTCAGATTGTGTTCTTGTGAGTGTGTTTGTCTGTGCTATCTGTTAATTAAGATGAATTCACGAGCTACACCTACAGCCACACATGCATGTGCTTATTAGAAGTTAATTTTATATAAGATATAAGGCTTATTATTGACTGGGCATTATTTAGTGGGAAGAATAGGTAGTATTAGGAGAAGAAAAGTTGTCAAAGCCAATTAATTGAAATTTATTGCTTGCGGTTAGTGAATTCAGGTAAGATATCAAATCCAGAACTAAACTGCATGGGTATTTCCCCACTGAATTGCTGCTTTCTCATTATTTTTTATAAAAGAAGGACAATTAGAGGGAAGCAATACCTCCACAGGAACGTGATCTCACGTGGAATACCCAGTGGAGCAGCTTAGTCACAGGATGTATCTGAGGACAATGGGAGCATGAAGGCCCGGTGTATTCTCTTGATAAGCCCGTTCACTTTTCTCAACAAAGTTTATTCCCTGATACATTCAATATAACATTGTAGAATTTGCCTTGAACCTAGTACTTGATAAGTTGTGATTGCAAAAAGACCCACCACCTTTTTAATTACAAATATAACAAATATAAATATATACATATATTTTATTCTTTAAACAAGAATATATTTTGCTATACTGTATGAATGTTTAATCATCTTATTTCCTAAGGAAATACTGGTCATAGTATCTGGAAATACTTGTAATAAAAATCATAACATTCATACTTGTCCTTCCATTTTCTATTAGCATGTAGAAAGTGACATGAAAACATTATATCGTCTGTAACAAAAATAAGCTCAGTAGTCTACAAAATATTTTTTTTAATTCCTTAAGCCTATCAGATGACTAAAGTTGTAAGGTTCTCTGACGAAATGAAATCTAAAGAGTGAGAGTGGTGATTCAAAGAAGCAGAGCGGACACACAAGACAAATAAACTGTCTTACATTAGGCAGTTCTTCAGGGAGAAGAGATGCCCTCTTTAGAAGCAGGTGAGACAACAGCAAAAATTGTAGCCAATTCTTAAAGATGTAGGCTAGCATGACAGTTTAGAATCCCAGGAAGCCTCCAAAGCAAGGGAAGTCTGCAACTGCTCTACAACTCATTGCTATAGTCTTCTGCCAAGTGCTCATTAGGAAGTTTAGTGGCAGGGCAAGGGGCCTAAGAGAAATGCCACTCCATGGTGCAGACATGCAGGAATTGCCAAGGTCAAGCAGCAGAACCTAGAGAAAACTCCCTGCTCCCTGGACCATGCATAAGGTCAAGGTCATGGTTGACTGCCACAGGGAGACAGGCAACATCAGACACTGTTCCGATTCAAAGCACAAGCCATCTGATTCTGGAAGAGGGACAGGAAACCTGTTCACACACACAACTCTGCACTGACTTCAGGCAGAACACCTCTGCCACACAGAGGAAGGCAAATACCACCTGGCCCCAGGCCTTGTACTGTGTTTGGGCAAAAGACTGACTGCCATAGGAGGGTCAGGACTGCTGGAAAGTCCTACCCCTGAGGCACACAAGTGCTGCCTAAGACTAAGGCTGGGGCAGGAGAAATGAGAAACCCCTTTACTCAAATTATGGGCTTGCACCAGGACACACACATACACTCACACACACACACACACAGAGGAAAAAAAAACAAAACTGCAGAACAATGTTATATATATATGTGTGTGTATATATATATATATCCTTAACATAATATTAGCAAACCTAATCCAACAATATTTAAAAGGATAATATTCCATTATTAAGTTAGAATTATCTAGGGATGCATAGTTGCTTTACCATATGATAGTTAATGTGATTTACCACATTAGCAGATTAAAGGTATAAAATAATATTAGCCTTTACAGAGGTACAGAAAATCATTTGAGAAATACAATCTTGTCATAAAAAAATTTCAGAAACCTAGAATGGAGGAAACAAGACAAAAGAAATTCTCAACTTTATAATGTATATTTACAAAAAAGCTACAGCTGGTATCATCTTAACATTGACAGTTTTTCCATTAACATCATGGACAAGAAAAGGATGGTATTCTTCACTACTTTCTCACACAGCATTGTACTGGAAACCCTGGGCAGTGCAGTAAGATAAGAACAAAATATTATAGACCTTATTGTTTGAAATTGAAAAATCAATCTTTCTTGGTAGATAGCTAAATTGTGCACATAGAAAATCCTAACAAAAATATCCTAAGAGAAAGCAGCTTGGCAGATTCTTATAAAACTTAACATATAATTGTCATATGACTAAGTAACTGTACTCTTGAATATTTATGCAAGAGAAACAAAACCTATTTTCATACAAAAACCTGTACAGAATGTTCACTTGCATACAAATGGACCTTTATTCATAGCATCCCCAAACTGAAACCCACCCCTATGTCCTTTATTTGGTAAATGGCTCAACAAACTGTGATTCATTCATACCATGGAATATTATCCGCCAATAAAAATGAGCCAACTATTGATACATATGACTTATATATTACCTGTAATATAAACTTTGATATAATAAAAACTTATGATATATTACATTTTTGGAAAAAGAATTAGTGAGCTTTCATATAGGTAAATACAAATGTTTCAAATGGAAATTTGAAGAGAATAAAAGATGAAATAGAACAGAACATCCAAAAAGTGTATGGTAGTATCCAAAGATGTAACAATATACATAATTTAAACAAAAGAAGAAGATAGAATAGAGCAGAAGACATATTTGAAGCAATAATGGCCAAAAGCTTTGCAAAATTAATGACAGACACCAAAGCACATATCCATGAATCTCAGATAAAATCAAAACCTTGGCAGGTCTAGTCAATAGAAATTCTCACCTCAATGTTCTCCTAACCTTCGTAGGAGTGACTATTTCTATAACTGTAGTGGATCCTTTAATGGAGGGACATCTCATTTCCCAAGTATTAATATACAGTCAGGGAAAACCCTATGCTACACTGGTCAGGGTTCTTAAGTTTATAATTTTTAGATTTGCTTAAGTATTCCTTTTCTTTTGGCACAAATGTGTTCCCAGAAGCTTCAGTTACGGTCATTAACCAATTTTAAATAAAATTTATAGGAGGCCATTGTTTTTGACTAGGCCCCAACACACCATACCAAACTAGAAAAGAGTTAGTTATGCTAGATGCCTCGTAATCAAACTGAACTTTAAAACAGACCCGTTTTCATCTCACCATTTTGGGCCAGGACAACAATTTTGCTTGCCTGAAGTGTACCCCTGTCTTCAACAACCCTGGCTTGTAAGTCATTGAGGAGTTCTGGTTTTAAGTGTCAGCCACTCATTCTTCTTGCTTGGTGACCTGTAATAAAAATGCCTATTTCTCTCGCTGCATTAACAAACAGGTCAGTTTCAACAGAACGGGAGATTCACAGCAACCAGTGCAACCAGGCCCAGTTAACTTAAGCTAGAATGATAAGGAAGTCCGCTCTGCTTTAACCCCGTAAGGAAATTAACTTCGAAATGATCCATTTATTTTCTGTTTCTTATTTGTGTTTTCTTCATCACTTTTCTGCCTATAAAGCAAGCTCAGCTCAGCGGAGCACCTTTCTATTTCACACATGGCATGTTGACCAAATCATGAATCACTAATAAATTGATATCTTTAAACACAAATTGTTGAAATTTTGGTTTTCGATACCAGTTCGGGTCACTACCTCACAAATCTGAAAAATCTATTATACTCTATCCACTCAGTGATCAAGGCATCCCACTCATCCATTTATTTCTCCCTCAAAGGTAATTTCATTCCAAAGTCTCCTTACTGCTTTCAGAATCACTCTAAATTTGATTTTTTAGTGAAAAAGCGTCTTTGTTCATTATCTCACAGCGGTTTTTTGGGTCCTGCTTAGCAAGGCGGGGGCTTCACGTGGCAACCGCCTCTCTCGTCCTCACCCTCACCGGTCCACACAACACACACACTCAGGCACATTTGCCAGCATCTGTTATTGACTTAAAAGCCTTTATTGTTGCCGATGCTACCTTTTGTTAAATTATATTTCAGGATTTACAAACGCTGTCGTCATAAAAGTCTTTTTCAAGATAGACTTCAGTTTCCTAACCATGATAGTGACTGCAAGGAAAGGCTTGTGTTTTCAAAAACATCATGCAATGTATAACACCATTCGTGTGAGTCGAGATATTGTTAAGCATTTCTCAGCTTATTCTCCAGAGTTTACTGACCAAAGTCTAATCTCATGGAAAAGTAAATAAAACTGAAGTGTTTGGAAAGGTGAGGGGAAATCAGTTCCCCAAAGGAGTATTTAGTATGTTTTTAGCCATCAATGTCAAAGAGCAGGGCCATAAGAGCTTCTCTCCATTTCTTGAAACTGTTCTGAATTTGAACTCCTTTCTTTTTATTTTCTATCGAGCTCTGGAATGAGAGAGATGGCTGGTGACCTGACCTTCAAGTATTTGCTGTCTGAAAGTAGTTTGTCTTTGAGTAACATCATCTTTATATATAGTTTCTCATGACATTCACTTAATAAGTATCTCCTGATTTTTTTAAAGTTCTTATACTCTGTCGATTAAGGTTTTGCCACAATTTGTCCATGCTCAGGGAGTTCCTAACTGATATGTACTTCCTAGTAGGGGTGACATGCAGCAGATTCTCCTGGGATTCATTCTTTTCTAGTATTTCCTGTTATATAGTGCAGCACTTCTGTACTTTCAGACCTTGGACGAAAATGGCAAAACATATCTTTCAATAGCATGTCTTTAAATAAAATGTTATCTGCTATGTGACAAAGATACGTCATTGACAGACTCCAGTGTCATATTTCTAAGTTTGTTAATTCAATAAATATTTTCTAAGAACTTTGATTAGCTCTGTTTCCATTTTAGATCTTAGGGTTACAGAAACAATTAGTATGACCCACTGTGCTCAGGAGTTAGAAAGAAATGTTAATTCATGAGCAGAAAGTCAAGAAAGTGGTACTATAAGGCAACAGTAATTGGGCTGAATCTAATATTGGGCTCATTGCCCAAGTTTTTTATGAAGATATTGGAAGGAAACAGGGAGAATAGGCAAACACCATCTTACTTCTCACAAAATTGGAAAGTGAATCTTTAATTTTGGGGTTTGGATACCAATTCTTAATGTCTCATTAATTAAATGGTGAATACATTTAGTGTGGTTTATGGAATAGAATGATTTCTTAGAAGCATACCAACTAATGTCACCTTAAATACACACACACAAACGCACCTGCACACTTACTGTACTCATAAATTTTAAAACAATGTGAGAACACATTTTACTAATAACCAACCCAGATGCACAAATATTCTCTCAGAAGCAGCTTCCCCCATTGAGCAGGAAATATTGGAATTACTTTCATCAGTATCCCTGTTAATAGGTTGATTTTCCATGCTATGTATTTCTATTAAACTAGTTTATCAATTATGAAACTTTACACCTGTTTACTTTTCCTCTCCCATATTCTCATCTTTGTGACTGTTTGACTGTTTGTTTGTTTTTTTTTTCTTTTCCTTACAGAAATCAATCCTCCCTTCCCTCAAAAAGCTATTGTCCTGGATACCTTAATTTTAATCAAATGATAGCACCTTTTTACCTTAAGTATAATATTACTTTCTCCTGAGGTCACAGCTCCCGTTACACTTTGCTGAAAGGAAAATTGTAAAATAAACCATATGCAGTGTGGGAGATGGCATCATTGTAATCTTCAATTTTCCTTTTGTCTAAAGAAAAAAATCTATCATTTTTGAGGCTCATGTCTCTTGCTTTATCCATTTCTACCTTTTCTCATTTTTTAAACTTTTAAAAATTTTAAAGGTGATATTAATCTTAACTCGTTCTCATCTCTCAAACTGCTCTGAATTTTGCACTCCTTATGAACAAATTTTTCTGTAGAAAACACTAGGTGAACATATAATATTTCAGGACCCAAGTCATGTAGAAACATACAACACAAACCTCAAACATTAACCACTACATATGTTCACCACCTGTGTTATGAAACACCCTTTCCATGTCTGGCTTGTAGCTTTCCATCCAATTGCACATAACCTTCCATCCACCATTTCACAGAACGTCAAAAGCTGCAACCATTTCAATACCCACTTCTACAAGCGAATTTCAGGTCTTTCCTAAGGTTAAGTGACATATTTGTTGTATCACTTATGCTTTTTTTTTTTTTTATGGTATGACATGTATAATCTTGTACTACTGTTTTTTTATTATTATTCTTTTTAAAATGTATCCCCAGTAAAGTTTTGAAGTGTTATATCCTTAACTTCCATTTTCCATAAGCCCTGTGGTTTTTATTGCTTAATTTTGCATAGCATCATGGTTTTTAAGAATGTATATGCTACATTATAGAAGAAACAACTGTTTCTCAATTGACAAGATTTTTGTAGAAAATGGAGCTACTAAGATCTGAACGGAAACATTATACTGCTACATATTCTAGCATTTAGTCTTGCTTTGAACATTTAGTTAAATTCCAGTTCTTCCCTTTTCCCTATTGTCAACTATCTCTCTATTATCAGAGGTTATTATTTTAATATTTATTTATACTTTCAAATCTCTTATAGGAAAACAAGTAAGTCTGAGACAATACACTTTAGTGGTTGTGAAAACAAGAAACATACCAGGTATTTGAGAGATTAGCTATAAATAAGCAAATGAAAAACAATGGAACTTGACTACAGAGGCTGATTGATGAAGAAAACCCTTAGCATTCTCGCTTAGATGACTGGATAAATGGTGCTACCATTAATCAATATACAATATGAGTTGCTTTTTGAAAATTTTGATATAGTTTTGTTCAGCGTGAGGAACATGTGGATCACCATATAGGAAAAGATGGAGACTGAGAGAAGAGATAAGAGAAGGTTAATTTGTTCACCTGTTAGATGACTGGTTTCAATGTTGGGGA
>RJWJ010029916.1:0-20319 GCA_004363605.1 Indri indri | reverse complement strand
TTTCTATTTTTGGTAGAGACGGGGTCTCGTTCTTGCTCAGGCTGGTCTCGAACTCTTGAGCTCAGAACGATCCGCCCGCCTCGGCCTCCCAGAGTGCTAGGATTACAGGCGTGAGCCACCGCGCCCGGCCTGGGAAAGTCTTTTTTTACAGAAGAATGCCAACTACTAAATGCAAAAGTAATAATAGAAACAGAAAAATCACAATTTTATAAATACATGATAATCTTGAAAAAAAAACAGGCATCCTCAAGTGATGCTACAACCATTGGGCGAAATATTTTTAGGGAATCAGGTATTTACACAGTTTCCAAATATTACCCTGAGATTAGTTATTAATTGTGAAGTGAGCAGGTACTCCTACAGTGTAGAAATCTGGTGGGCAATACCTTAACCAAATAACCAAACTTAACATCTCTATAATGTGATAAACGTATACCATGTGCCTATTTATGAGTTGCATTAGATGGGACATAGCATCACCTATACAGTATTTTTTACAAAGATTTTTAAACTAAAGTGTAAACAGGAGGAAGCCATCAACCAAATCAGAATTATGAGACAGAGACAGTCTCCAAGAGACTGGGGAAATTTTCTAAATTAAAGGGGACAAAATATAAAAATCAATATTAAAAAAAGGAGACTAAAAGGTACATGACAGCTTATAGCAAATCTTGGTGGAATCAGTGAGATATAAATTTACCTTCAAGCACAAATTTTTCTGTATCCCACAACTTTTAATATGGAGAAAGAGAGAGAGAAAGTGTATATAAATATTTAAAAATGTTAAAGACATAGTTATTTTAGCTGAAAGGTATATTACACTATTACTTCAACTTTTGGGGAAGTTTGGCATATTTTAAAAAATAAAAATTAGATTTGAGAAACTGAAAACATCCCCAAAATATCTGTTAACAACAGAATGTATAAAAAAAGTGGTCTTTCATTCCATGATATACAACAGTAAAAATAAATTATAAGTACAAGCATCAACATGAATGAATCATAAAGACATGAAAATGTCACAAAAAATACATACAGCATGAGTATACCAATATAATATTCAAAACAAGTAAGCCACATAATATATTTTTACATGATAAAACTGAAAAAGAAAAGCCAGGTCAACGTTGAGGGAAGGAGTGTCATGCAATCATGCAGGGACATAGAAAAACACCTAAGGTGTAGCCAGTAGTGTATTTCTTAAGCTGGGTGGTGAGTACATAAGCGTGCACACTGTTTTTATTCTAAATTGTTTTATATATTTTTTTATATGTAGGATATATTTTATAATAATCTATTAAAAATTCAGTTATTTCATGACCTTCTGAAGAATGAAACAATTTAAATAGAAAATGTGACTTGTGAGGGTTTTTTTTCTTACCAAGAAACATTTTTCAAAAAAAAGATTGCTCACATTTTTTCATTTTTCCTGTCCCGTAACTGTAGTGACAGTTGTTTAGACAGAAACTGGCCGGGGCAGGGAGTGGGAGAATGGAAGCAGGGTAATGGAGCTACCTTTCTTTCCCTTAAACTCTTTGTAGCAATATCTACCCTGGATAAAAATCTCTTTGAAATGGCTATTTTTCCCACCCATGTACTTGTAGTCATTTCGTCCCTGTCCTATCGAATCCAACATTACTTATTTACCAACTTTTGCTTGCTCTCTGTATGACCCTGAGGGAGCAGTAGGACTTGATTCACATCACAGCTGTCCTTGAGTTTTATTTTAAAATGTCACTAAAGCTCACTTTACTTCTTGTTGATTAACTTTTTCCCCACTTAAATTATTTGCTATAAAAAAGATTTAGTTAATTGGAGCACTTTCCTCAATTCTGCATGAAGGAAATATTACAGAAAAATTCTTTTCTATTAATCTGTATTTAGACCAGAAAATTAAAAATAAGCAGTATTAATAAAGTCATGTCATCTCTTATTAATGCATACAGATTTTTATATTCAATTTAAAAGATCCAAGGATGGATTAACTTTTGAGACTTGTTTGAATCTTTATTTTAAAGGTATTCTCTATCATTAAAGGGATTTTCTCTCTCTTATTTAACGATAGAATTCAGTTTGCTTTCAAATTTGAAAATATGGAAGAATAATTAACTCTTAGGTAGTTTCAATGCTACCTGATTCTACCAGACCTAAATTTAAGAGTACTATAGAAAAAGATATATTCATTCTTCAGTGCAGAAAGACTTGCCCTGGACAGCAGTTCTCAGCTCCAGCATCAGCACTGCAGATTCTAAGAAAGGATCGTCTGACGTGTATCATTCCTGCGTTCAGATATTCTTGCAGACGGTTCCACCATACCTGCAATGGTAGGGCCTCCTTCAGTTTAATCAAGAGCGCTTATCTTGCACTTTTAAAAGCATATCAAATGTGAAGGAATCATCATTAAGCCTTTTATTTTTATGAAGTGTTCAGAGATTTGTGGGGAAAGGCAACATGCAGTACTTTGTAAATGTCAAATCTCTTTACAGAAATGCGAAGGAGGTATTGCAGGCTGTCATCTGTTCTTCATGCTGCCTACTGACCCTCATTGGGAGCTACCATTTCCCAAAGATTCTGTGCCTGCTAGAATAAATAGCTCTCTCAGGCACAAAGTAAAATGTTAGACAACATACAGCAGAACATCGCCCAGTGTAATTATACTCCACAATGTGTTTCATAAAGAAGCAGGGATCTGAAGGGTTAGACATTGAAGGACAGTTCCAGCTGGCAGGCAGTGAAGGAGAATGCTTTCAAATCAACTGTGCCAAATGACAAAAAAAAAAAAAAAAAAAGGAAGAAAGTGGGTAAGTGTCAGGCATATGAAGATAGAAAAAAGATGCAGTTTTTAGAGTGCAAAATAACAAATATATGTAAATGTTAAAAATGAAAGTCAGATTATGTTAAGTCCAGGTACATTTGAATAGCTTAGATGATGAGTATCAAAATAGAGTGATTTGGCAGATGTGGCTTTGTCTTTATCAGCAACTATCTCATCATCTGGATTGTCCCATTGGAACAGGGAAACACAGTCCTAGGCTAAAAGCCACTCACTGTCTCCCCAGCATTATTATTAATCATAGCTTAGCGTTATTATTAATCATAGCTTACTTAACTAACAACAGATCCTGCTTTGTATGAAAATTTATATCACTTGAGAAGTAGACACAACTATTCATTAAGACAGTATGGCATAGTGAACAAAAGAGTTTTGGTCTCACAAGGCCTAAATGTCGCAACAAAGCTTACTGAATATGTTGATATTAGGTAATGTATCAGTGCAATAAACTCCAGTTTTGCCATCTCTAATCATTATACTCTTCAAATATTTTAACTTCTGCAGTCATTTTATAATCAGTACCACAGAAGTTTGCATTATGCTAGCTTTGCAGGTCATCGTGTCTTTTTATTAGTCATATTTCTTGGTTTTGTACTTGCTAATTGAATTTCAAAACCATAAATGTCATTTTAACCTCCAGCCTTCTCCCTTGGTTTAGAAGCTCTTCTTGATTTGATCAATCTGTTATCACTATTTTTTTCAACTCCAGCCTCTCTGGATCCAGTATTGTTAATTAATTCCTCTTCCTGGACTCAAAGCCCAATGGGAATCCTATTCCTTTCAATAAACTATCTCTATTAGTTTTATCTTTTTTGCATTCTTAGATTTTGTAAGGCTTCAAGTCTCAGAAATGTAGTTCAGATTAACCACCAGTCTGGCGCATAAAATTTCTCAATTATTTCTTCTAATTGGTTCTCTAGTTTTTACATGAATATGGAACTCATAGCTCTTTCCAGTTTTGGATAGATTTAACTGTTAGAAAGGTCATTTTTAGACTGATCCAAAGGTGGTGGTGTGATATGGTTGGTCCATTACCTTTTTGGCAGTCAGAAGATACTGAGCTATCATTTTTAAATACATAAACCTTGGAAGAAGTACTGAACAACTATGTCTGAACTTTTACTACAAGTTCATTTTATTTTTTTTTTTTGATCATTATTTTTCAAGCTGTGTGTTTTGAATCTTTATAACAGTGGTTTTCAAAGTGTGGTTCCCAGACAAGTAGGATCAACACCACCTGGGAACTCAGTAGAAAGCCTAATACTTTGCCTCCACAGATACTGAAACAGAAATTTAGGGGGTTAGGCCTAGCAATCCATACTTTAGAATCTCTTCCAGGTTATTTTAATGCGCACTAAAGTATGAGAACCTGATCAATACTTCTCAAAACTGTTAAGAGCATCAGAAACAAGGAAATGGTGAGAAATTGTCACAGCCAAGAGGCATCTAAGAAAACGTGACTACTAAATTTAATGTGGTATCCTAGACGGGATACTGGAAGAGAAAAAAAAAAACAGGGAAAAATTGAGGAAATGCAAGTATAGACTTAAATAATAATGTATCAATATTAATTCATTACTTGTGACAAATGTATTATACTAAAGTAAGATGTTAATAATGAAAGAACTGAGTGTGGGGTATACAGGAACCCTTAGTACTATCTTTGCAATAGTTCCAAAAATCTAAAAATGTTATAATTAAAAAGTTTATCCTGAAAGGGGGAAAAATGAAGCGACAGTGATTAAAAAACAAGACAAACAAAATACATGGCAGCCATTCTTTTTAGATGCTACAATTATTGCAGGATACTAACAAACCAATTCCTGTTTGGAGCTAACATACTACAATAATAAATTATTACTATTTCTTTCCTTCATCCCAATAAATAAAAGAACTTAAAATATTTCAGCTGCAAATTCCAAGATCTGCTGCATCACTCATGTTTTTGTTGAGACATTTATTTCAATATTCTTTTGAAAATCAACAAAATTAGTTTTTTTCTTTTGTTTTATTACAGTCAACACTTATTTAGATTTACCGAGATAATCTATTGATTCAATTATTTGTTTACCATTGCTTAGCATAGTCCATTCTTTGTTCAGGTTTTAATTTTCCCATGGCTGAAGTATACCTCTCAGTGATCGTTTATGAGTAAGTAACATTCTTATTCTTTGTTTGAAGATAGTTGTATTTTGTTATTATGGTTTCATGGCATTTTGGTGGATATAAAATTTAATGTGGATAGTTATCCCCCCCCAGAAATTTGAAGCTATTAATATATCAATCTCTGGATTCTAAAGAATTTATTATGTTTTCTCTCTCACACTCTTCAAGATTTTTTCTTTGTCTTTAATATTCCACATTTTCAGTATAAAGTCATCAAGCTAAAGATTTGCTTTTATTTTATCTTTTTTAATTTGCAGCTTTCCATCTTTATAGGAAAATTTCAATCATTACCCCTCTAAATATTGCCTATTTTCCACTGACTCTATTTTTTCTCTTTTAGATTTATATTAGACATTTATATTCTATCACAACTTCCCTGCTGTATTTTTAATCATTGAATCTTCTTTACTGCTTTCTACTAGACTATATCTTCTGATTCCCTAATTTTCTCTTTTGTTGTGTCTAATATAATTAGAGTTTTAGTTTCTCATAGGTGCCTCTTTTATCATCCAACAGTCAAATTGGACAAATTTGTTCTATGCTGCATTCCTGGGTCAGTGGGCAAACATTTTTATAATTGCCATTTTCTATATTGATATTGACCTCATAGTGAAAGAGTCTGCTGGTACAAAATGACTCAAGCGAGATGAGTAGATTTAGTTTCTTGTGGCTCCTAGATATTGTGGGGAGACAATTCTCCATATTGTGTTTCTGTATGTCTTCTGGAAAGAGACATTGCTACCCTTATTCAAAACTATCTTCTCACAAGTGTGTTTTCTGTTTTTTCTTTTTTTCTTTTCTATTTTAATAACAAACAACCTTGAAAGATAGAAATAGTGTCTCCCTCCTGGAAAAAGGACAGATCGTTTCCTGACTTGATAATAAAGGTAATGCCTTCCTCCAGGGCAAAATATAGGCAAGTATGCTAGCAGCCTCTTATAAAATTGCAGGATTTTTATGGTGAGTGTTCTTTAGCTGTGACTCAAACACACTGTGTGCACAGCATGCACCTGGCCTGCCTCCACATTTCACCCATGGTGCTTGGGAGGCAAGGAGAATCGATGCCAGCATTAATGTCATGCTACTTGCTGTGTCAGGTCTCTCACTCTGGAGTTCCTGACCCAGGAATCTTATGTCTTCTGGAAGAATCTATGAAACTGTCTCAGATACTACCCACATGTACACACTCAACTTCTCCTGGAAGTTATTAAAAAATCAAACCTGACAGACAAATATCTATTTCTCCTATCACCATGGATTACTTCCACTCCTCACTTTGACTTTGAGTTCCCTCTTTTTTTTCCTGCCTCTTGGGTTTCTGTCTTTCTTCCTTATCTCTTCCTTCCCTTCCTCTTTCCCTTCTCTCTCTCTCTCTCTCTCTCTCTCTCTCTCTCTCTCTCTCTCTCTCTCTCTTTTAGAATACTTTTATTTTATTTTATTTTATTTTTTTTAGTCTAGCATTTGTATGCGTTTTAAGGGAAAATTATGTTCTTATCTATTTGGTTTTTCATAGTGACTAGGTGTCCTTAGGTCTTTTCTAATGCTAACATCATTGTTTCCTTTCAGTTTTCATTATAGTTATTAAATTGGTTTCCAAGACCTACCAAATTATCTTGAATTATTTCCCCTTTTAAAGATTCTGGCTTTAGGACCATACATACATGATATACACATTTTCTTTTCTAAATCTAGGACAGATATCTAAATGATCCTTCCATTTCCCTCTGTTTTCATCAGAATTCTCAGTGGAAAACCATGGAAACCCACTCCTTTTAATGTAATCGGATGTAAATTAATTAAAGAATATTAGATAGTTTTATTTCTTTAGAATGATCAGATTAGTATGCACAGAGGCCAGGTAGACAGAAATAATTATATTGGGCTAGTCCAGTAGAAAAAAGTAGTACCAGCACTGTTAGGCACACACACTGGCTGAGCTTATACATGGGATATTGAGAATTGGACCTTTTTTCTAGGATCTTGGCCACCATTGCCTCTGAAAGTTATATGTCTCTCCTGTCCCCTTTACCAAAACGGATTCTGCTGCACAAAAACTTGTCTTCCAACCATTAGCCTCCAAATTAAAAACACCCAGTGGGGTATGAGATTGGTAATGCCTGCTTCCTAATTTGAGGAATGCAACACTGAAAGTTGGGAAATTTCTTTGGTATCATGCAACTGGTTTATTTACTTGGCTGTATTGAGTAGGTTGTTATCAGAGAATAATTTTAGTCAAGCCCAATTAAAACTTTCTTCTAGACTTCTCTATGATATAGTGGAACAATCTCATAGTTTTCTCTGTCTCATGAGTTAAAATTAAACTTTTCAGGATATTAAAGAGTTAGTCATTCTTATAAAATATTCAGCTTCTTAACTCAAAGCTTCTTCTCATTTTAGCTCCCATATAGACTCAGACACCTTGTGAAGAAGGTGTCTATGGTCTCTTCTCATACTGTTTCTAGATCTTGTTCTTTCAAAACTCCTCCCATATACCAAACTACTGTATCTGTTTTACTCAAGGATCTGGGCAAAAAGAGAGAGGAAAGAAGGGGTCTTACTTGAATAGCACTGTTAACGTCTGGCATTGATTTCCTATCTGGTGCAAATGCCCAAATGCTATTTCTCTTTTGGAGTGCTTTTGTGAGTTCATCACTCTTCCCAGGGAATCTTAATTGATCCCATTTTTTACTTCCCTCAGCTTGAGTTTGGAGGAGTCAGAGTCAACGGGCCCAGACTCTTCTCCTGGGGTCACATTGTCATAGTAGGCTATCTTTTTATCATGTGTGTGTTAAGGGGACCTCAGAAGGCAGCTGTAATGTGGCTGTTTTTAGAGGCATTAATGAGTGTATCTTTGTTCCACTCAATTCTCTAAGTGCTGATTGTTCCCATTGTGACTCTTTTTCTCCACTCTTGTGCTTTAGGCAGTCTAGTCTCCTATATTTCTTTAGATATTCCAAGAGTATCAACTTCTTTGCTACCTTACCCTTAAACTCCTGGGCAGATAGATTAATGTCTCCTATGAATACTCTTTTTATTTATTTTGGTGCCATATGAGGCAATGCTATAGGTTTATTCAACTTAATAGGTTTCCAACAAGAAGGTCAGATGTCAGGCCTTCCTTCAGGCCAACATTCTCACTTTATCATGGTTTCTAAGATTCTCTCATTTGACTTGAGAGAGAAAATGCACAGAATAACAACTGTCTTTAACAAGCAAACAAACTTCAAAACTTTTCTCCCATCAGTTTGGCATTTTCTTATATATGGGCTGAAGGTTAAGGGGTAAGGGTCACAAAACTGGTTTTGCTATTATAGCAAGTCCTGTAAATATGTCTAGCACCTATATTGTCACCTATTATTCTCACTTATGAGGCTTCAGTCAAAAGAAAAAGTTCTCATTTAACACATCCTATTATATGAAGGGTTTTCAACATGTGAGAGCAGAAAAAAGATTGCAGTCCTGACATGGCCATTCTCACATATCATGCACACAGTTTCTAGTTTTCCAACCAGATTTTTATGTTTTAATTGAACATAATTAGGTTCAGATAACCATTCTTCTTAGGACAGATTTTATATTTTGAGAGAATAAGTTGTTTTAAAAATTAAGTTAAAAATTTATCAGATGTTCTGCCATCTCATAAATTGGTACAAGAACACGCTTAGCAAATGTCTGCACAGTTGGAGTTTTTCCAGTTTTGCTTAATTGTCTCTATGTATCATGTTAGAGTATTATGAAAGCTTCATCTTTATTATATTTCCTGGAAAAAGTATTTATTCAAACTGTGATAATATCAGAAATAACATTAACATGGCCCCTACATTCATGGAACTTCTAATCTAGCATATCATGTGATGCAGACATTATACAGCTAATTTCACCACTGAATATTTAATTATTATTGGGATAAGTATCATAAAAATGAAAAAGTACATGGAGAGCAAATAACAGGAAGAATTAATTCTAAAGATTCTGGGAAAATTTTATTAATTCATTCATCTATTTATTCATTAGTTCACTCATATTTATTGAGCATGTACAATAAGTACAGAAGCTCTTTAAGGAAGTAACAATAAACTGAGATATGAAGAATAAGTAGGAGTAAAGTTGATAGAGAGGGTGAAATAGAAAACTCCTAAGATGCAAGCAACAGAATGTTAGAGCTTCCTAAAGTGAAAGGAAATATGACACATTTGAAGAACTGAAGAAACAAGCTGGTATGTTTCTGAAGAGCTGATATCAAGTGAAAGAAGGTCATGAGATAGGTATAGTGAAATAAACAAGTACAAAATCATACCAGATGTTTTAGGTCAAACTGTGGACCTTTGCAATTGTCTTAAAGCCATTGAAAGATTATTTAGCAAGGAAAAGTTATACTCCAGATTGAATTCCAAAATGATTACAGAAACGACATCAGGTAGATGGCAGAATAGGAAGTTCCAGCTCTCATCCCCCTACGAAAACACAAATTTAACAAACATTCATGGATAAAAATGTGTTCGGAAAAGCTTTGGAATTTAGGTTAGAGGTTACAGCACTTCAGTAGACAACAGAAAGAAAAAAAAAAAATACACTGAAAAGACCAAGAAGAGGAGTTTCACATCACCTGCATCTCTTCAATGTGCAGACACCAGTGTGAGGCCATAATGATGACAAGTAATAAGGGAAACATGATACTACCAAAGAAAAAAAATAAAGCTCCAGCAACTGACCCCAAAGTAATATAGATTTATGACCTTCCTGACAAAAAATTCAGAATAATCCTTTTTTAAAACCTGGTTGAGATTGAAGAAAATACAGATAGATAACTACAAGAAAACAGGAAAAAATACATAAACAGAATAAGAAGTTCAACAAAGAAGTAGAAAATATTGTAAAAAAAAACACAAATTCTGGAGCTAAATAACGTAATGGCTGAATGAAAAATTTAATAGAGAGTTTCAATGGCAAATTCAGTCAAAAAGAAGAATCAGTGAATTCAAAGACTGGCCATTTGAAATTATCCAGGAAGAGGAACAAAAAGAGAAAATGAATGAAAAAGAATGAAGAAGGCCTATGGGACTTATGGGTTACCATCAAGTGAACCAGTATACCATTATGGGAGTAAAAGAAGGAGAAGAAGGAAAGAGAAAGCTTATTTAAAGAAATAATGGCTGAAAATTTCCCAAACCTGACAAAATAAATGGTTATTAAGATTTATGAAGCCCAAAGCACTCCAAAGATACATTGAGTGCAAAGAGATCTAAACAGAGACATATCACAATCAAATTGTCAAAAGTTGAAGACAAAGAAAACTTTGTAAGCAGCGAGAGAAAAAAAATTATCACATACAAAGGAACCCTAACTAGAATATCAGTAGATTTCTCAGCAGAAACCTGGCAGGCCAGGAGAAAGTGGGATGATACATTCAAAGTCCTGAAAGAAAAATCCTGCCAATAAAGAATATTATTTCCCCCAAACTGTCTTTTAAAAATAAAGGAGAGACAAAAACTTTCTCAAACAAACAAAAAGTGAGGGAGTTAATTGCCACTGGACCTACCTTTCAAGAAGTGATAAAGGGAGTTCTTCAAGTTGAAAGAAGAAACAGCAACAAGAAACAGCAGCGTGAAAATATATAAAAGTATAAATCTCCCTGATAAAGGTAAATATATAGAATTTTATACATTGAATAATATAATATTGTAATTATTAGTATAATGATAATGAATAAATCATGTTTAACTTTATACCACAAAATTAAAGACAAGGATATTAAAAATAATAATGAAAATTTATTAATAGATACACAACATAAAAGTAGTAAACTCTCTTATCAGTAACAATATGTGTGGGGGTGGGAGTAAAGCTATATTTTGTGTATGTGATTGAAGTTGTTATCAGGTTAAAATAGACTGTTATAATTATTAAAAGTTTTATGTAAGCATCATTGTAACCACAAAGTCAAAATCTATAGTAGACATACACAAAAAATAGAAAAAGAAAAGAATCAAAGTATGTCACAAAAATATTTAAGTCATCAAATAAGGCAGCAAGAGAGGAACAAAAAGATAGGAAACATTTAACAAAGGGACAATAGTGAGTCCTTGCCTACCAATAATTGCTTTAAATGTAAATTGATTAAACTCACCAATCAAAATATATACAGTGGCTGAATGGATAAAACAATATCCAACTATATGCTAGGTATAAGAGACACACTTTAGATTTAGAGATACACATAAGCTGAAAGTGAATGGATGGAAAAAGATATTTTATACATATGGTAACCAATATAAAGCAGAGTGGCTATACTCATGTCAGACAAAGTAGACTTTAAAACAAAAACTGTCACAAGAGACACAAAAAGTCACTATATTGATATAATAATAAAAGAGTAAATTCAGCCGGGTAAAGTAAATAATAAAAGGGTAAATTATTAAACATAATAAATATAAAATATATGTAAGTATATATGCTTAAATCTATATAAAGTATATATATATATATATATATATTAAACATCAGGGTACCTAAATATGTAAAGTAAACATTCCCACTCTGAATGGAGAAATAGTCAGCAATACAAATAATAGTAGGAGACTTCAATACCCCACCTACAATAATGCACAGATTACTCAGACAGAAAATCAATAAGAAACAGCAAGATTTCACAGCACTTTAGACAAAATGAACCTAACAGAAATGTACAGAACCTTTCACCGAACAGGAGCAATATACACATTCTTCTCAAGAGCACATGGAACATTCTTAAGGATGGATTACATATAGGTCAAAAATCAATTTTTAAGAAATATAAGGAAATTTGAATCATTCCAAGTACCTTTTGATCATAATGGAATGAAACTGGAAATGAATAACTATAGGAAAATGAAAATTTTCAGAAATAAAAGAGAATGAAACAACACACTCTTGAACAACCATTGGGCCAAAGAGGAAATCAAATGGAAAATAAAAAAAATATATTGAAAAGAAACAAATGAAAATGAAACACAATATGCCAAAACTTATGGGATTCAGAAAAAGCAGAACTAAGATGGAATTTTATGTTGAAAAATACCTATATTTTTAAAAACCTCCAATAAACAACCTCATATCATAGTTCAAAAACTAGAAAAAGAAGAACAAACTAAGCCCAAAGTTAGCAGAAGGAAATAATAAAAATTAGAACAGAAATAAAGTGAAGATTAGAAGGACCAATTTAAAAAATTGACAAAACTAAGTTTATTTTTTGAAAAGATAAACAAAATCGATAAAACCATAGCTAGACCAAGGAAGAAAAAGAGAAGTCTCAAATAAAATCAGAAATGGAAGAGGGGACATTACAATAAATACCACAGAAATATTATAAAATAGGTCATAAGAGACTATTATGAACAATTATACACCAAAAAATTGGACAACCTAGAAGAAATGGATAAAGTTCTAGAAACATACAACCTAGAAAGATTGAATCAAGAAGAAATGCAAAGCTTGAACAGATCAATAAAAAATAAGGAGATTGGATGAGTAATCATAAATCTTCCATCAAAGAAAAGCCCAGAACCAGATGACTTGATGTGTAAATTATACCAAACATTTTAAAAAAGAAATAATATCTTTCCTTCTTAAACTCTTCCAAAAAATAGAAGAAGGAATACTTCCAATTTCATGAGGCCAGCATCACCATGATATCAAAACTAGACAAGGATGCCGCAAGGAAAACAAACAAACAAACAAACAAAAAGCTACAGGCCAATATTTCTGTACGATCCAAACATTTTCAACAAAATATTAGCAAATCAAATATGACAGCATATGAGAAAGATCATATATCATGACTGAGTGAGATTTATCTCTGGGATGCAAGGATGGTTTATTATATGCAAATGAATAAATGTTGTACAAAACATTAAGTAAAGGATAAAAATTTTTATGATCATCTCAATAGATGCAGAAAAAGCATTTGACAAAGTTGAACATTCTTGCATGATAAAAAAAAACTCTCAACAACAACAACAAAAAACAAACTCTCAACAAATTTGGTATAGAAGAAACATAATTCAACACAATGAAGGCCATACATAAAAAGCCCAAAGCTATCATTGTACTCAATGGTTAAAAACTGAAATCTTTTCTTCTAATATCTGGAATGCAAGGATGTCTATTCCCACCACTTCTATTTATCATAGTACTGAAAGTCATAGCCAGAGTAATTAGGCAAGGAAAAGAAATAAAAGTTATCTAAATTGCAAAGAACGATGGAAAATTATCTCTGTTTTCAGATGCCATGATCATATATGTAGAAATTCCAAAAGATTTCACACACACACACACACACACACACACACACACACACACACACAAAAATGTTTGAACTAATAAACGAATTCAGTAAAATTACAGTATTTAAGATCAACATATAAAAATCAGCTGTGTTTCTATTCACTAATAAACAATCTGAAAAGGAAATTACAAAAACAATGCCATTTAAAATATCATTAAAAATTAATAAAATACTTATGAATTAGCTTAAGAAAAGAGGTGAAAGTCTTGCACACTGAAAATTATTTCTTATGAAAGAAATTAAACTAGACAAAAATAAATGGATTGGTTTTGCTATATGGGGTCCTCTCTGGTTCCATATGAAGCATAGAATTATTTTTTCTAGATCTGTGAAAAATGATGTTGGTATTTTAATAAGAATTACATTGAATCTGTAGATCACTTTGGCTAATATAGACATTTTAACAATGTTGATTCTGTCGACCCATGAGCATGGTATGGTTTTCCACCTGTTTACATCCTCTGCTATTTCCTTCCTCAGTGTTTTGTAGTTCTCCCTGTAGAGGTCTTTTACCTCCTTAGTTAAATATGTTCCTAGGTATTTTATTTTCTTGGTTGCTATTGTGAAGAGTATTGAGTCTTTGATTTGGTTCTCACTTTGACTGTTGGCGTATATGAATGCTGATTTTTCTACATTGATTTTGTAGCCTGAGACTTTGCTGAATTTGTTTATCAATTCCAGTAGTCTCATGGCAGAATTTTTGGGGTTTTCTAGATATAAGATCATATTGTCAGCAAGAAGCAATAGTTTGACCTCTCCTACCCCCCGTTTGGATGCCCTTGATTTCATGATCTCATTTGATTGCTCTGGCTAGGGCTTCCAGCACCATGTTGAATAGAAGTGGTGGTAGAGGGCACCTTGTCTGGTTCCAGTTCTAAGCAGGAATGCTTTCAATTTTTCCCTATTCAGTATGATGTTGGCTGTGGGTTTGTTGCATGTGGTTTTTGTCATTTTGATGTAAGTCCTGCCTATGCCTATTTTGTTAAGCTTTCACACCATAAAAGGGTGCTGAATTTTGTCAAATCTTTTTCTGCATCAATTGAGAGGATCATATGGTCTTTGTTTTTGCTTCTATTTATGTGATGAATTACATTTATGGATTTGTATATGTTGAACCATTGCTACATCTCTGGAATGAAGCCATGCCTCTCACTAGATTAACCAGAAACAGAAAAGAAAAACTCTAATAAGCTCCATCAGGAATGAAAAAAGAGAAATTACAACTGATACTACAGAAATACAAAATATCATCTATGAATACTGTAAAAATCTCTATGCACATAAACTTAAAAACTAGAGGAAATGGACAAGTTCTTAGAAACACACAGCCTCCCTAGGCTCAATCAGGAATAAATAGAATTCCTGAATAGTCCAATTTCAAGTACCAAAATTGAAGCAGCAATAAAAAACCTTCCTAATAAAAAAAGTCCCAGACCAGATGGTTTCTCACCCAAATTTTACCAGACCTACAAGGAAATGGTGTCTATCCTGAAGAAATCATTCCATAACTTCAAGAAAGAAGGAATCTTCCCCAAAACGTTTTATGAAGCTAACATCACCCTGATACCAAAACGAGGAAATGATGCAACAAGGAAAGATGATGAGAACACAAATCACAGTTATGATTTTTTTAAATGCATCCATTATGTTTATTTTTCCAACAATTATTCATGCATTGTGTACTTTACAATAAATATAGGATATTAGCTCTGACAAACTATCATTTTAAACATTTATTTATTTGCAGAAGCAACAAAACACAGACTTTGCCTTATTATTGATTTTCTTCAGACATTTAATATCCGATGTTGATACAAATGTCCAATTAAATTGTACTTTGAATCAGAAGTAATGTAGATAAATTTGTAAAAATGAATTTTGGCAAATGTAAAAATTTAGTGTCAACAAGTCAGATATGGTATCTTCATTCGGGAGAGTAAAGGGAGATAAGGACATAAGGTCCACATAGCCACATGCAGAAAAATGTGAACAATACTTTTCAAAAGGATATTCAATCAAAAAGAATGAGAAGAATTAGAAATAAATTCCTTCTTGATGTAGTATTTGAAAATATTTTCACAATAGAGAATGTAACCAACTTGTCTTGGGGTATGATTTTAAACTCATTAAAATCTGGCCTAAGCCAATTCCTAGTGCCATACCTTTGAGTTTTTCAAACTCCTTAAAATGCATTTAAATGGAGAAAACTAAATTTGCCTCATACTTCAAACTATATTTGCCTCATACCATGTTCTAGCCATGACTCTTTCAGATTCAAATTATAAAAGTCCAATTCAGGTAGTTTATGTCAAAAACAAAATAAATGAAATTTATTTACTTCTGAAAAAAATCTAGCAGTAAATCAGTCCTCAGGCCAAATGGTGTTTTCTCAGGCCTCACTCTCTCCTCACTTCTCAAATTTGCTCAGCATCCTCTCTCCATACGGTATCCAATATGACTCTGGGAGGCTCCAGGCTAACATATAACTTAAAGAAAGATGCCGCTTTCCTAATAATTCTGATAAAAGTTCCAGGAATGATGCCATGCTCTGATTTCTCATGTCAATGTTATCTTAGCATCCTTGGGATGCAGGGGATAAAGTTAGTCTCAATTGTACTACATGGTCTAAAACAGGGAGAGAAGTGTTCATCAACATAAGTAGTGATTATTATCAAAGAAAGGAGAAGGGATTCTAGGAAAGCAAATAAACAAAGAAACATCAACAAAAATATCACTACTATGTGACTAAATAAATTTGTTCTAACAGAGTAGGGTATTACCATTCACAACCACAACACATACCAGATTCTTAGAATCTATATTAGGATTTATCATTCTTGTTCATAATACCTGGGTTTCTCTCTTACATGTTTCCTAAAATGTAGTATAATGTATGTTCTTCACAGGATTAAAATTAACTTTTGGAGGATGAAGTAAAATGCCCCAAGATTTCTTGTCTTTCTTTTTTCACGTCTACATCATATTCTAATACTCTCTGAACATTTAATATATCCTTAATGCCCCATGCCTTTATAGATTTTTTCCTCTTTTTTCTATAACATAATCTCTGTGGTTTTGCCGCTGATAAATGGCAATGTCCCCGGGCTCCTCTTTGAGCTACTACTGCCAGGGGGTTGGCAAATAGTATCGCTGACTATATTGTGGTTTAAATTTTAGGTCAATAAGGAAATTGTTTTCAATTCTTTAATCCAAGCAGAAAGGACTCTTCCTCCAAAACGGGTACAAAACACACATCTTGTTGCTACAGATCACAAAAAGAATAACATTCATGACAAAAGAGAACACAGATACAAATATTTCAAAGTATGTGGGAAAAGGCAGTAATTCTTTCATGTCTTATCTTTTGCAAAGCATATTAAAGCAGAACAAACAACATAATTTAGTGAAGATATAGCCTTCAAAATCAATGCTCTAAGAATTGATGAAATAAATGATAATGGGAATTCAGAATTAAGGAATGGACTGCTACAAGCTATCATACTGGGGAGCATTCCAGAAGGACCATACTGTTCCATCAGCCATACTATTTTAGAGCCATTCCTAAGTTCTTAATGCAGAGAATGAAAACTACTATCAGAAAGAATTATTCTTTGTGTATATGAGGAATTGCATAGTTTTCATTGCACATTATACGTTCAGGCATTTCAGCAAATTTCTTGTTGTCTCTCTAAAGTTTTAAGTTAAAAAAAACTTTTACGGTTGTATGTATATCTGGACCATATTTGATATTCAGAGAAGAGAATTTAGTGTTCTGAGTAGGAAAAAATCAGGAAAATGACATTATTTACAGCATGTATTCCTTCATGTATTATTTCTTCTGATCTACTTCTGAATGTTCCTCTAACCTTATTATTGTCTCCTCAGGCAGAGAGATCAGTCTGCATTTATAACAGTAATGGTGGGTATGGCAAGGTACATCCAAGTGCTTTGTTCTGCCAGACTTCCCTTTTCATTATAGACAAATCTCCTTCTATCTCAGATAAATCTTTTAACATAAAATGAAAAAATAAATAAATAAAGATCAGAATGACAAGACACAGATTTCAATGGCTCAGAAATGGTTGATAAATGCAAATCTGAATTCCTTATCTGGATAGATGACCTCGTATCTAAGAGTAGTTGTACATGAGTCTATGAATTTTCACCTAGCAGATACGTCTTTACTTCGAATCCCATGGTGACGGATTGAGTTTTCTCTATCACCTTAAGGAGATTTCTACTTCTTTGTCAGAGTTTAAAAAAGAAAAAGGAAGCAAACTTTGCTCAACTACAACCCTGGCTGAATAGCTTGAAGAATAGTTGGTTAATTTTCATTAGAAGTAACAAGCAGCCTTTCCTAAGGGTCCACAATTGCATAATCTTTTTTAATATTATCAGATCTATCTTTTAAGGTAACCTATGGTGTCTTTACTCTCTTTATTTTACATTCACATTCTAAGGGCTTAATTTTCTCCTCAACATGAGTAGGAGCTTCAGGGACTTAACCGCTTTCACCATGAGGATATACTGAGTCATGAACTGTGAAATAATCTTCTTTCCTCTAGCCAATGTTAGGTAACTAATGGAACTTATTTTTTCTTTTACTCTTATTTTTTTATGCATTTCATTTTCATCAAGTCATTTCCATTTTTAAGCCATTTAAAATATTATATTTTTAAATAAGAATTTTAAAAATGTATGTTCTTGCAAATGCTGGGTCTAAGTTTTCTCAATATGTAAAATTGAGATACATGAGTACCTACAAGTTGGTATAATAAGTTCATTTTAAAATATTTGCTTGGCACTTGGAATATCTTTCCTTTATGTCATAGTGATGCTTTGACATCTTTAACTTTTATGTATCTGAAATACGATTATAGAACTAAACTTTAAATGTAAAATTGTTTCTCTGAGAAAAATTTCCCTGAGTTCTGTTTTTATTTAATTTTTTTTTATTTCTGCATATTACGGGGGTACAAATGTTTAGGTTACATATATTGCCTTTGCCCCAACCTAGTCAGAGCTTCAAGCGTGTCCATCCCCCAGAAGGTGTGCACCGCACCAATTAGGTGTGTGTATACCCATCCCCTCCTCTCCCGACACCATCTGCCGGACACTTGATGAATGTTATTACTATATGTGCACTTAAGTGTTGATCAGTTAATACCAATTTGATGGTGAGTACATGTGGTGCTTGTTTTTCCATTCTTGTTATCCGTACTGTGGATGAGATGTATTCCTGCCAATTTAAAACAGAACTCAGTCTAGCAATGGACATCAACCTGAGTTCTGTTTTAAGTTGCCAGGAATACATCTCATCCACGGTACAGAGGAAATGACTCACTATTTTTTCCTAATCTTCTATTTGTTGTATAGAATCAGAGGAACTCACCAAGAAATTATCAGTTGTGTTTATGACAAACAGTAAATGTACAAACAGGATGAAGATTAACAATTTCCTGTGCAAAGCTGTTGGGTGATTCCCAGTATAAGTTCACTTGAGGCTGGCACTTATTTATAAATGCCTGATTTGTCAGGGGAAGGGCAAAGAATTTGTGCTTACCCCAATGGCAGTGCTTGTAACATCCTATTTAATTGTTTGTTTACTTATCTCTCTTTTTTGGTATACTGAGCATTTTAGGATAAGATTATATTCTGTTCATAATGGTTTCCACAATTTCCACAATATACAGAAGTACAAAATTAGTATGGGTTAATCAATGAACTTGGAAAGGATAGGAATATAAGTAGGATGATAAGAATGAAAGTTGGAGAATTTCAGTGATAGAGGCTTATAAAGCTCAAGAACTGCAAAAGTGTAGGGGCTTTTAGGGAGCTTCGCTATTCTAATATATCTGCCTGGTTGCCCCCTTCTCTTGTTATGACCACCCTACTTATCTGTATAACACAGACAAGTTTCCTTCCCAGCAGAACAGAGTGACACCTATACCATTTGAGTTTCTGTGCCTGGAGCTACAACAGAGATATTTTGAATTTTTTGAAGTGATTATGCTAATAGTAACAATGAAGAAATATATATAAGAACTAGAACTTCCTCATATATTTTCACTTTTTGGAGCTTATAGGTAGATTATGAAGGGCAAGACTATTTCATACTTCCATACTGAATCTCTCTGTACACAGAACACAGATGAAAGATTCAATTGCATTTGAATAGGAAACTCTTGGTCAGCCTTTCTGAGAACTTCATTTCATGTACCAAATCAGGGTTGGCGGTTCAAAAGTGAAAATAAGGTATAATTCTGAGGGAGAGAAGATGTAAGGTTAGGGCCAATAGAATAGTGTTTCCCAGTTCAAGTAGCAGCGTATGTGTCTGTGTGTGTGTGTATGCATGTGTGCACACCTGGGCAAGAGCTGCATAAGATGAAAGAAATAAACACGTTGTTAGACCTTCTTTTACTTCTCATTCCCCCTGTATCTTCCCGTCCTGCCACCAGAGATCCCATCTTGGACTTGCCTTTGTGCAAGGAGAAAAGCAAGTTCTGAGAAGAATGAGAAAGGAGGAAAGAAAAGAAATTCTAAGTGGCAGTGAGAAGGGAAGAGAAATTCCTATGATTTTCAGGAGACCACACACATGAAGGACACAGGTGGAACCCACACACCAGTGCCCATTCAAGGATAACTCTTTCCAGTATATTTGGTTATATAGGGATTTGTGTCAAGACCTTTGTAGTGTCATTACTGAGAAGATGCTCCTCCCTGTAGTGCTCAGTTTCCCCTTGACACAAATCAAGCTGATGACCACCTGATGGTCCTGGGTTACATTTTTCCTTAGTCTAATAGAATGGTTTTCCTGTAATATCAGCATCTGGTATACATTCCTTTACTGCTTCGTCTTAATGTTTCCTCATACCACCTCACAAGTCTGTATCAATATAGCCAGTGTATTCTAAAAAGTTGGGAGTAGAGAGAGTTACGATAGTGAGTTTACATTATCACACTAAAAAATTCTTAAAACTGGGGATGTGACATGTCT